>SJYA01001146.1:91381-121217 GCA_006410615.1 Neotragus moschatus
GATGGGAAGGGTAAAACTGAAGCAGAGATGTCTTGTGACGCCAGACATAAAAAACTGAGATGTATTTGGTGAAGGAGTAACTAGCTATGTCAGGAGCCCAAGAGATTTACTTCCCTACACTTTCCAAGTTGACCCATATCTCCTGATTCAATGCTCTTCAAATTGTGGGGCTAAAAAACTGTTCTGGCAGTAATACAAGCACATGCCCAAATCATATCTGAGTGTGGCCGAGGTACTTCATTATAGTTAACCATAGCCAACAGGCTTGAATGGTTTAGAACACTGTGGTATATTGATCATGGAACAACCTACACTGATTTCTAGGATTCATTTCAGTTCAGTTGCTCAGTCGTGTCCGACTCTTTGAGACCCCATGAATCGCAGCACGCCAGGCCTCCCTGTCCATCACCAACTCCCGGAGTTCACTCAGACTCACGTCCATCGAGTCAGTGATGCCATCCAGCCATCTCATCCCCTGTCGTCCCCTTCTCCTCCTGCCTCCAATCCGTCCCAGCATCAGAGTCTTTTCCAATGAGTCAACTTTTCGCATGAGGTGGCCAAAGTACTGGAGTTTCAGCTTTAGCATCATTCCTTCCAAAGAAATCCCAGGGCCGATCTCCTTCAGAATGGACTGGCTGGAACTCCTTGCAGTCCAAGGGACTCTCAAGAGTCTTCTCCAAAACCACAGATTTCTAGGATAGCCATCCATAATGATTACCCATAAGTTTTTCTGAGCTGCAATCCCTTTATTTATCCTTGTACAATGAAATTTAATTTTGTGCTGACAATATCAGCATTATAGGTTTCTTATTTTTCTTGTAAGACAGATAAATACTTGCCATTGTATTTTTTGTTGCTGGTTAAAAATCAAATTCTAATTTTTGTATTATGCTTAGTGGTAAATACCCTCCCATTCCATGTAATTTCTTTTCCCCAAAACCCCTGTCTCTTTCTTTCTATTATTCTAATCACAGCAAATGCACATGATCCAAAATAGTAGGCCAAGGGATATGGCTATAAAAAAACAAAAGTTTACCACTTATTATTTGTAAGGCTGAAAAAAAAATAGAGTACTTTTATTTTTCAGTCAAGGATTCTAAACAATCAGACAACACACTACTGACATGTGAAGGCTTTGGTCTTAGAAAATGAATTTTCTGGAATGAGGACATTCATATCTGATTACAATGTTACTTTCCATAAAGGTATAGATGTATCCTAAGAGCCTATCAGGGAGGCCATATAATGCAGTGGTTAGAACCAGCTATGTGACTTTACATAAAGCCACTAACTGCTCTAAAACTCTTACCTAATCAATGAAATGAGAATAATGGTGTAATAATAACATCAGTGTCAGAGACTTATATAAGAATTGCATTTTATAATTGAACTGAAATGCTCATCATACCAAAATTTTTGGTATTATTTTTTCACCTTTTCATGAACTCAATATAAAACAAAATAAATCTTTTTTATTCCTATATGTGGAGAGAACTGCCCCATCTCTCCTTTAAAAAAAATACTTTCAAACAGGCAGTCTTGGTGAATAAAAATAGGAAAAAATATGAAAACTCTCCTCTGCTTGCCTGGTACTCCTTCTTCCCCACACCTTCTTTCTGTTTCCTGTACTCTGGAGTCCTTGGTCTCATAAATGACATCAAGAGAAATGGGTCCAGAATACTCCTCCAGGTAATCTTCTTGCTAAACAACAGGCATATCAGGATTCTCCTTCTACCTGTTATACAGGAAGCAAATAAAACCTACTCACCTTACCCCCATATGCCCACTGCTTTCCAATTAACCAAGATCTAGTTTTAAAGGACAGAACCTTGGCTTTCAAAGGAAGCCAGGAGAGATCCCAAGGAGACTCATTCAGGTACTTTTCTCTCTGTTTAAGGTCTAACTGTCCTAAAGCAGTAAAATATCTGAGTGAAGAAGTTTTCACATCTTCAGGAAAAGGTAATATAATATACTTGACATAAATGGACCTGGATTTTCTACCCAAGGTCTAGTCTTGCTGGTTGAAACGTTCCTCAAAGACATAATCAGCAATACTGTCGCCAAAGTACAGGGCACTAGCTGACTTGTTTCCGCAATTAAATGTCTGTCTGAGCAATTTCTTTCAGACAAAACAACAAAAAAATAAGGTGATAAAACTAATGGTGGATGTAACTAATTCTCCTTTCAAACCTAGAGGGCAGTTGGTAGTTAGGCAAGTGGCAAAAGAAAGATGAAATCCAAATGGAGTGCCCATTTTATATATGCAACATTAAAACAGAGCATATAATTTTGAATGCAAAGATGAATTTAGGTCTGCATGGTCACCCAATAACCCATGGGCAGAGGAAATTAAAACCAGGATGAGAAGGAGAGAAAACAAACAGTACAATTAAGATCAGTGGAATCTCTTCCTTATCTAAAGATTTGTCAAACTGTTTCTATGTAGATCATAAGGCGTTATTCTAATCAAACATGGCTGTTAGCAAAGCAGGAGTGGAGCCTCCCAATGAATAGCAAATTGGCCTTGCTTCCATTCTTGGTCCTCTTTGGGGAAGGGACTGAAAAAGGCTGAAGGTTTCTGCCAAAGTATTCGTGGCCCATTTTCTAGGATCTCTAGGCAACATCAAATAGCTCAACAACAAGGGGAAAAAAAAAATACATTACTCCATTTTATGTATTCATGACACTCCAGTACTCTTGCCTGGAAAATCCCATGGACGGAGGAACCTGGTGGGCCGCAGTCCATGGGATCGCTAAGAGTCGGACACGACTGAGCAACTTCACTTTCACTTTTCATTTTCATGCATTGAAGAAGGAAATGGCAGCCCACTCCAGGGTTCTTGCCTGGAGAATCCCAGGGACGGGGGAGCCTGGAGGCTGCCGTCTATGGGGTCGCACAGAGTCGGACACGACTGAAGCGACTTAGCAGATAGCAGCAGCAGACATTCTCCTTTATGTCTTGCTTCTTAAGAGAAGTTGACCTTAACCTGTTCTCTTCCTGAGACTTCATTGTGCTGATCAAAATATTGGGTGAATAGGAAAACTAAAAGAACACTGGAGCGACTAAATTGATCTACATAATAAAGAAGGAGGTCAGGAAAATAACTTAAGAGAAGGGCCAGAGATGGGGAGAGATCCAAGTACAATGGGGAACATATGTGACTATGAGAGAATATTAGAAAAGGGAAGATGAATGAGGGAAGAAGTTTTAGATATTTTTCAGTGTCATACAAAACAATTGCCTTGTGTCTGCTTTCAGAGACTCATTAAATATAAATTTTTATGCCTGTTTGGATATTTGACTGGTGTTGCAGCTGGGCATTAAAACTGCTAACATAGTAGCAAATAGGCTTGCAAGGTCGTCACAGAGGGCATTTTAAGACTAGATGCACTTGCAGGCACCATACTAAGCACTTAACATGATCTCATTTCACCATCACAACAAATGCACATCTATACCCATGGCTGTATGATCAATAGTCATCACCATCCCTTCTTCCTTACTGGCAGAACCAACCTCCCACTCTACAAAGGCCGAACATAGCTTTCACAGACACAAAATTCCCAAGCCTTCTTTGCTTTTTTGGACATGGTAACTGATCTAATCCTGGCCAGTGTGATCCAAAGAAGAGTGAGCTAGGGTGGAATGGAGACATCTTGAAAAGCTTTCACTCCATACTGAAGGAGACTCACTAGAGTAAAATTCTTCTTTAACGTATGTGGTATAACTGGATATATCTGAATCTCTGCAGCCAAGTTGCAGCCATGACTAGAGTCATGTTTGCTGTGATCACTTGAAATATGGAAAGCACCAGGGTCTTCAATTTCATTACTAAACCAGTCCTGTACCTGCCCTATCTCTCAACCTCCTTTTGTAGTTTAAGCCTCTTTTGCTTGCATTTTTCTCTTACATGCAGCTAAAAGCTTTCTTACTGATGTAGCATTTAAATCTAAAAGGTGCATGCTCATGGTGGTATAGTTCTATACTTTGCATCAATATGAGTACTACTAAAATGTTTTACTAGAAGAGAGATAAGAGTTGAAAATGTCACTTAAAAGTGATACAGGAAGGAACTAGAAAGAAAGGAAATACGGATCTGACACCTCTACGAGCATCTCTCAGACAACTCCCATAACCTCATCTATAATCTTATCAGATTTAAAGCATCTCTTTAGGTGATCTGAAACCACAGAAAATTATAGAAACCCTGTCCCCATAAACAGGACATTAGCAAACTAATTCTTCTTATGTCTGATATTCCAATCAACTGTCTTTCTCTAACTCTTGAATACATGGATATAAATAGAATTAATCACTCACATATATAGAGTTTATTATAATGTAACTATAAGACAATTCATTTAGAGTTCTTACCCAGGCACTAAAGATGGGAGAGTGGAGAGGGAGGATAACTAAAAAAAAAAAATGGAAAATATTCCATTCGTTTATTTTTCTTGCCACTGACTTCTCAAAACATTTGCCTTTAAAGGCCATTCCTTTTCCATTTCTAGGTAAATTTGTTTTGTTTTTCTGCCAAGCAAGGCAAATGCTCCAGAGGATGATGAATTCTCCAGCTGGTTAGTTACAGCAGTTTACAAGTCAGGCACTTAAAGTACAATGAAATTCTCCAGAGAATAGTTGAATTTTTCTGAAGGATTTCTATAGCAAAGACATACCTTAAAAGTTTGCTCATTTTTATTATGTCTGAAGAACATTTTTACTTTTCTAATCCACAGGCTCCGTGGAGAACCTGAAAACAAGGGAAAGGCACTACACATAGAAAAATGTTTTGATTGCCAAATACTCTCTTTGCATGGGAACTGCCAGCAGCACAACCCTGTCTACTTGTGACAAGAAGGCATTTCTAACACCATCTCTCTGTCACAGTAGTTTACATAAATTTGTTTGTTCAATTATTTATTCATTCATTCATTCAGGTAACAAATACTTACTGAGCACTGTAGGAAAAACTGGTGGCTCCTCGGATCCCTTTGGTCATTTCCGGGTTCATTCTACTTTGGTGTACTTTTGCCTCCAATTCCTAACCTACCAAGGTTCTTTGGAGAATTTCCCATAGACAACTGGAGTTGCTTTCCACAAAAGAGTAGAGAGATTTAAGTGTCTATGATTTTATGTAGCTGTATTAGTTTTCTATTGCCACTGTAACAAATTACTACAAAAGCAATGCAAATTTATTACCTTACAGCTTTGTAAGTTAGTAGTCAGGATACACTTCTCACTGGGTGTTGCTGGGTTGAATTTCCTTCTAGAGGCTCTGGGGGAAAATCCATTTCCTTGCCTTTTCCAGCTTCTTGAAGCCTCCTACCTCAATTGTCTCATAGCCCCTCTTCCTCCACTTTCAGAGTCAATAATATCAATTTTCTCTGTCCCATTTTCTGTCATCACATCTCTCTGTGTCCTTAGCCGGGAAAGGATTTTTAAGGATTCCTGTAACTAGACTGGGCTCGTTTGGATAACCCAGAATAATCTCCCTATCTGGAAGTCTCCATCTCTAATTACATCTGCAAAATTCCTTTTGCCATGGAAGGTAAAATAATCATAGGTTCCAGGGATTAGGGGATGAAAATTATTGAGGACCATTATTCTACCCATCATAGTTCCCATGATTCACTTGGTCAGTGACTGATAGGTACAGTGACTGACATAGCTCCTCTCTTGGACTGGAAATGCTCTGAGGGATAATTTACTCTCCAGCGTCTCCTGAAGCATCAGGTCTCCTCTAATGGAGCTTGCCTGAATCCCACCCTTCCTCAGCTTCTCCTACTTTCTTGCTGCTTCCCCCAATACTTTTTCCTAGAACTTCTCTAATTAATTATTTGCATGCTAATTATCATCTTGGAGTTTCTTCTAAAGAATTTTACCTAGGACAAGAGCCTGATAGGGGCTAAGAAGTATGCTAGACACTGGAACAAGACTACAGTGGCTGGTCAGAAGACTTATAAACTAATAATAACAATAATATGTTAAAATCTATCATTTGTTGAACTCTTACTTTACATCTATCTCTTCCTTGGATAATACAATTCATTTGCATAAATTTATATGATAGGTGCTATTCTCCATTTATATGCAATCTCCATCAAGTCAAGCACCATGCCTATCCCTAAGAGTTTAGAGAGTGCCTTCCATACAGTAAATGTCCAGCAAATGGTAGTTGAATGAAGAACTGAACAGTACAGATAAAGAAACTGAGGTGTGGAGAGCTTAAGTTAGCATTTGTTGTTCAGTCACTCAGTTGTGTCCAATTCTTCACAACCCCGCGGACAGCAGCATGAGGCCTCACTGTCCCTCACCATCTCCCGGAGCCTGCACGTCCATTGAGTTGGTGATGCCAGCCAACCATCTCGTCCTCTCGTGCATAAGTTAGCATAGGTACACTGTAAATAAACAGTGATTAGAACTCAGCTCTGCCAACTTCAAAATCCACACTCTCGCTGTGCTATTTTGCCACCTAAAACTACCTGTTTAATTTAAAAAGAATACAAGGCTGGAAACACTGCTGCTGCTGCTGATAAGTGACTTCAGTCATGTCCAACTCTGTGCAACCCCATAGACGGCAGCCCACTAAGTAGCAAGTTAGGAAAAGTTTCCTTCCTTCTCTCCAAGTCCCTACCCCGAAGTGAAAGTATTTATAAAAGGGTTCCTCCACAACTGAAGTCCCTTAACACTCTGATGAGGAACAAGAATATTTATGAGAAAGTTTATCAATTGTGAATGGATGTGTAAAATTTAAGCCAGATAATCCAATAATGTGGGGCTTCCCTGGTGACTCAGAAGTAAAGAATCTACCGAATCCACCTGCCAGTACAGAATATGCAGACTCTATCCCTGGGTCGAAGATCCTCTGGAGAAGGAAGTGCAAATCCACTGCAATATTCTTGCCTGGGAAATCTCACAGACAGAGGACTCTCGCAGGCTACAGTCCATGGGGTCAAAGAGAGTTGGACATTGCTTAGTGACTGAACAACAAAAATAACAATAAATATAATAATGAAGTTAAAAAAAAAAACCTTCATAAGAAAAAATAACATTCACATGCAAACATGCCCACATATACCCAGAAAATAAGGTATCTGGGAATGTGTCATTAAACATCTCCATGAATGTTAGACATCTAATTAAAAAGCAAGCAGTATCCAATTGATAAAATGAACTCATTATAATTTAAAAAAAAAATCTTTTGCAAAAGGCAATGTGAAAGAATGAGAAGACAAGCCACAGGCTGGAGGAAAATATTTGCAAAAGACACATCTGATAAAGTACTGTTATCCAAAACAAACAAAGAACTCTTAAAACTCAACAATAAGAAAACAAATAAATTTTTTAAATGGCCAAACATCTTAATAGACACTTCACAAAAGAACACAAACAGACAGCAAATAAGCATGTGAAAAGATGCTCTAAATCATGTATCATCAAGGATATGCAAATTAAAACCACAATGAGATATCACTACATACCTATTATTAATAGAATGGCTAAAATCCAGAGCATTGACAATTCTGTACACTGTCAAGTATGTGGAAAAACAGAAACTCTCATTCATAGCTGGTTGGAATGCAAAGGGCTACACTCACTTTGGAAGACAGCTTGGTGGTTTCTTACAAAACTAAACATATTCTTAATCATATTTGCCAGCAATTGTACTCCTTCACGCTTACCCAAAGAAGCTGAAACCTTAATTGTTCACACAAAAACCTCCACATGAATGTTCAGAGAAGCTTTATTCACAATTGACAAAACTTGGAAATAACCAACATGTTCTCCAGTAGGTGAAGAGATAAACTGTGGTACACCAGGCAATGGAATATTTTTCAGCACTAAAAAATAATGAGATATCAAGTCACACATACAAAAAATGGAAGAAAATTCAATACATATTTCTAAATGTAAAAAGTCAATTTGAAAAGGCTACATATTGTAGGATTNATAACCAACATGTTCTCCAGTAGGTGAAGAGATAAACTGTGGTACACCAGGCAATGGAATATTTTTCAGCACTAAAAAATAATGAGATATCAAGTCACACATACAAAAAATGGAAGAAAATTCAATACATATTTCTAAATGTAAAAAGTCAATTTGAAAAGGCTACATATTGTAGGATCCCAACTATACAACATTCTGGAAAAGGCAAAATTATGGAGATAGTAAAAAGATCACTAGTTGTCAGGGGTTGTGGGAAGGGATAAACAGGTAGAACACAGGATTTTAGGGCGGTGAAAATACTTTGCATTATACCGTAATGGTGGACACATCTCATACGTTTGTCCAGTCCACAGAATGTAAAACACCAAGAGAAACCCTGAGATAAACTAGGGACTTGGGTGATTATTCGGCGCTCAGCCTTCTTCATAGCCCAACTCTCACATCCATACATGACTACTGGAAAAACCATAGCCTTGACTAGACGGACCTTAGTCGGCAAAGTAATGTCTCTGCTTTTGAATATGCTATCTGTGGTGTTGGAGAAGACTCTTGAGAGTCCCTTGGACTGCAAGGAGATCCAACCAGTCCATTCTGAAGGAGATCAGCCCTGGGATTTCTTTGGAAGAAATGATGCTAAAGCTGAAACTCCAGTACTTTGGCCACCTCATGAGAAGAGCTGTCTCATTGGAAAAGTCTCTGATGCTGGGAGGGATTGGGGGCAGGAGAAGAAGGGGATGACAGAGGATGAGATGGCCGGATGGCATCACTGACTGGATGGACGTGAGTCTGAGTGAACTCTGGGAGTTGGTGATGGACAGAGTGGCCTGATGTGTTGCGATTCATGGGGTCTCAAAGAGTCGGACACGACTGACTGAACTGAACTGAGCCGGGTGATTATTATCGACATAGATTCATCAGTTGTAACAATGTAACAGTTGATGGGGGTGTTGATAATAGGACGCTTACACACATGTGAGGGCAGGAGATATATGAGAAACCTCTGTACTTCTACTCAATTTTGCTACAAACCTTAAACTGCTCTAAGATAATAAAGTCTTAACTTAAAACAGCAAGTTGCATTGAACTGTAGTATTATCAGCATATCTTTGATGGTTGTCAATTGAAAATAAGTCTATGGCTATTTAAAAATTCATGATAATCTGTTTCAGGTTATTCTGTCATTATTTTCATTTTAGTGTCAGCAAAAGAAAAATAAGATATGACATATTGATATTCATTCGAAAAACAGCAGTTTTAATTTAAGAGGATACAGGGCTTATAGTCTAGTTAAATCACTAGATAATCTTCTAAGAAACACTCAACATTATATGCAAAATGTAATTGGCTTCTTTTTTAATTACATAAAAGCTGACTAATGAAATGGAAAGGATATTTTGTTTTATTAAACTACAGCTTTTGTGGTTAGTTCATCATTGAAATTGGCATGGACCTAAGGGAAATTGGTATTCCAGAGGCAGTCTATTAAGTAGGTTACCATCTTTCCTGCTTCATTTGAATGCTTTTGAAGATCTTTAAAATAGATGGATCAAGTTTAAGTCAAAATTATAAGATACTTCAAAATAAAATTTCAGCAGTGGATGGGGTCAGACACAGTCATGACATAAGACTAAAACGTCAATGTATTTTTAAAAGACCAGACTTTTATAAACAATGATTTAAATGTCTAGAAAAGCCACAGTAAAGAAACTGTGAAAACAATAAATATGGACCACTGGAGAAATGTTGAAGAGCAAACATCAGTATGGCTCCTTAAGTGTTCATAAAAGGTACAATTTAGGGGAACAGCTAAGTGTGGAGGTAGCAAAATCTCTGTATCATGGTAACAATTTTTAAAAACTTGAAAGAATGAGTGTNTTAAGAGGATATAGGGCTTATAGTCTAGTTAAATCACTAGATAATCTTCTAAGAAACACTCAACATTATATGCAAAATGTAATTGGCTTCTTTTTTAATTACATAAAAGCTGACTAATGAAATGGAAAGGATATTTTGTTTTATTAAACTACAGCTTTTGTGGTTAGTTCATCATTGAAATTGGCATGGACCTAAGGGAAATTGGTATTCCAGAGGCAGTCTATTAAGTAGGTTACCATCTTTCCTGCTTCATTTGAATGCTTTTGAAGATCTTTAAAATAGATGGATCAAGTTTAAGTCAAAATTATAAGATACTTCAAAATAAAATTTCAGCAGTGGATGGGGTCAGACACAGTCATGACATAAGACTAAAACGTCAATGTATTTTTAAAAGACCAGACTTTTATAAACAATGATTTAAATGTCTAGAAAAGCCACAGTAAAGAAACTGTGAAAACAATAAATATGGACCACTGGAGAAATGTTGAAGAGCAAACATCAGTATGGCTCCTTAAGTGTTCATAAAAGGTACAATTTAGGGGAACAGCTAAGTGTGGAGGTAGCAAAATCTCTGTATCATGGTAACAATTTTTAAAAACTTGAAAGAATGAGTGTAAGAGTATGAAATGAGACACTTTGGAAAAGAGCTACAGACTGTCTAACAGAGAGAGGCTAAGCTTAGGGAAAAGGGCATGCAATGGAAGGAAAAAAAGGAACTCAAGTGATAAGAGTAGCAGCCTTAGCAGAAACAAGAGTAGGGTTTGGATGCTGTGAGAGCTGTAGGAAGTGAGGCCAGTAAAGAGAAATAGCCATGCTCCTAATGAGTTCAGTGACAATGTGCATGAGACTTGGCGTTAAATGTCATCAAGCTTCTGTATAACAGGTAAGAGGATTTTATGCCTTGAGCTTCACAATTTGAAGCCAACCTGGGGCCTTGGTCACTGCTGAGCACTGGCCCTTCCTGAGCAGCAGAGCTCTCTTCTAAAATATGTGCCATCCAGAAGTCCAGCTTGCCCTTTGGATCCTGGCTCCACAGAGGGTAAAAGCTGGGCAGAGATCACTGGTAACTCATGAGAGGTGGAAAACTAAGACCTTTGCATTGAACTTGAAGCTTCCTGCCTAACTCTCAGCCTCTTCTCTCGTTCTGCTCTTCCCATTGATGAACTACTTTGCTCTTTTTATTTTACCTCTCCACTCTGCAATAGGAGCTTTTAAACCACCAGCTTCACACTGAAACACCAAAGCAGCATCTAAATCTAATAAGATTTTGACATAAGCTCAACACAGTATCATCAAAATTGAACTCTTGCTCTTTGCCACCCAAAACATCACTTCCAGGGCTCATTTTTATCTGCTTCTTCTATTTCACCCTTATGGGGTTCAGGTCAAGTCTTCATTTTAAATTCTAACAACTAACCATCTTTGATCAAGCCTCCTCATCTCACAGTTGGACTGGAATAGATTTCTAAATGAGTTTGGCCCTCTAACCCATCCTGCATAGAACAACCAGATCCAGTTTACTAAAAGAATGACTCCATCACATCAAGTTCTGCAGTAGTATCCTGGATTATTCAGGCTTCCAATTCTAAATACATTACTACAGGAAGGATATCCTCACCATATCCTCAGATACCACTCCCTTGAACTGGCCTTTCAAGAACACTGCCAGCTTCCCTCATAAACCCTGTCCTCACTGAGCTTATAATCCAAATGTTCTGCCAAATATTCCATCAACAATCTGACAAAGAGCCTATGAACTCTTTCTCATGAGGTTTTAAATTCATAAAGTAAAATATATAAGATTACAAAGGAAACCAATTATTTTCAAAATAGTTAAGACATTCCTTTAAATCTATATGGAAACATAGGAGTTACTTCATTGATGGATCAAACAGCTAGATTTAGCAGCAGCCTAATAATTCTCCCAGTTTTGAAGAAGTGATCTTAAGCAAGATTTCAATAATTTGAAATAACTGATATGATACAAATATATCTGTGATATCTACCAATGCCATAGTTAGCAATATTCCTAATATTATACTGCATGGTGACAGTCATTCGCAATTAAAGCAAATGTTAAATTTAAGATAATAAAAATACAGATTTTTTTTTTCCCCAACCAAGTTTCAGGACCCTGTGAGTTTTATCTCATTTTAATAGTTCCTGGTATAATGCTTTTTAGAAATCCCTACAAACAGAAAAACTTTCCTCTTTAAAAAAATCATAACTTATTCTTCAAATATGTCATGTTCAATGCATTTCAATTGAAACATTCAGCAAGTAACTACTCACCATAAATAAAGTATGATATTAAACACATAAAATCTACCTTTAAAGGTCACACAGCCTACTGAGGATAGTAAATCTTTAAACAAATCACAGAACTCAATGCTGTGCATCTTATTAGTCCAATTCAGTTCAGTTGCTCAGTTGTGTCCAACATTTTGCAACCCTGTGGAGTGCATCACGCTAGGCTGCCCTGTCCATCACCAACTTCTGGAGCATGCTCAGACTCATGTCCATTGAGTCAGTGATGCCATCCAACCATCTCATCCTCTGTCATTCCCTTCTCCTCCTGCCTTCAACCTTTCCCAGTCTCAGGGTCTTTTCCAATGAGTCAGTTCTTCACATCAGATGGCCAAAATATTGGAGGTTCAGCTTCAGCATCAGTCCTTCCAATGAATATTCAGAACTGATTTCCTTTAGGATGGACTAGTTGTATCCCCTTGCAGCCCAAGGGACTCTCAAGAGTCCTCTCCAACACCACAGTTCAAAAACATCAAATCTTATTAGTAGCATATGCTAAGTTCTAAGGAAGAATAAGAGAAGAGCCATGAATTTAGTACAGGAGAGCCCAGGAAGATAACACAGAGGACAAATGATGTGAGCAAAAGATCAGAGGATGTGCAGTCATGGAGTTGAGTGCATTGGGACTTTAGTGTGTGAGAAAGGAACAACAGTTTGCAACTAGTAGATCAATCAAATCTGGAGATTTAAGGTACAACATAGTAAATACAGTCAACAATATTGTATTATAAATTTCAACACTGCTAAGACACTAGAACTTAATTGGTCTCAATACAAAAACAAAAGATAATTATGTGACGTGATAAAGGGGTTGCCGCTGCTGATGCTAAGTCGCTTCAGTCGTGTCCGACTCTGTGCGATCCCATAGATGGCAGCCCACCAGGCTCCCCCATCCATGGGATTTTCCAGGCAAGAGTGGAGTGGGGTGCCATTGCCTTCTCCAGTGGGGTTAGCTTACATTATTTGTAGTAAGAATAGTGCAATATACAAATGTATCAAACAAACATGTTATACAACTCAAACTTACACAAAGTTGCATGTGAATTATATCACAATAAATAAAATAAAAAATTCTTAAAGGCTGTTAATAGTCTAGATTATAAATTAGAAATAGTCTTGAAAGTAGTTTAAAACTACTTTATTCCTTTAGCCTGTAAAATCTTTTTTAATAAAGGAATGATGGGAGATGAAGATAAGATCTTGGTCTCAGCCAGCTACTGTAAATTTAAGAACAGGATCCATCAGAGAATTCTTCCAGACAGTGCATGCTTAATTTCATTTCTTCACTCCTGCCACTTCCTTAGCTCTGGGCATTATTTCTCCTCCACTTTGCTAACATATATACTGCTACTTTCTGGTTTCAGACCCAACACCTTTCTTCTTTAAAATGTCTTTGCTGAACACTCTAGCTGTTGATGTTCTGAATTATTTTAGTGTCCTATATTGTTATATCCTTATAATCCACATTAAAAATAATCTTGAACCAACATGGTTATAAATTAATAAAAGCCCTTTAAAAGCATGTGGTTATGTCTGAACAGTTAGACAACTGGTTGGCATGAGGTCAGAGTTCAAGGGAAGCTGCATGCAATAATTCAAACACTTCAAAGATGATTTCTAGACACCCTATCTGAAATTACTGAAGGTGAAAACTGCTTCTTAACAGGCATCAAGAGAAAAATAAAAACAGAACTTTTTGCAAGCAAATGTCTTGGTAATGTTATATTACCAAAAGGGATGATTTCACATCTGTCTATAAAAGCACAACATTAATGGATGCTCAGAAGGAAAGATCTTATTGATATAAAAGAGCAAAAGATCCTTGAAAAATAAGTTATTATGGGAACTTCTTTTCCATGGATATTTACTATTCCAGTAATTGAGAGGCATTCAGGCATACTGACTCGATGATAAACACGTTTAAATGGATAAAGGATGTCTGTGATTATAAAAGGAAAATTTAAGTACAAAATTTAATAATTTTAATAGATATATTTCAGTATATTTTATTCATACAGTTCATGGAGAAAATGTTTTGAGAAGGAAAATTTATGGTAAAGGTTTTCATTGTTTGGTTTTACATGCTTAATAGATGTTCATTAAGTTTCAATTTGGATTTTCATTTCATTTCACTTATTTTTTATAGCTCTCTAAATTTAATAGTATAAAATCCATTTTCAGAAACAAAAGTACAATTTATAATGTTTTTTTGCCATTTGGAAAGAATCTCCAGTTTTAAAGATATCTTAATATATTATCAAAACCTGATAACCAACTAGGTCTTAGTAAAGGGGTTGCCTCTATCTTATCTGATTCTCATTGAAACACATAATATCACCCTCAAGTTCCAAATAAAGAGACTGATACTCCAGGTAGCTAAGTGGATTTTTTCTTTCCTAAGATCTTTGGCTCAAGAACAAAATGTAAAGTAGAAAAGCATGAGGACAGAATCCATGGAGGGAATGTGTGTGGCATTGTCCCAGTCCTGGGCAACAGGTATCCCTCTCCTGTAAGACAGTGTTTCCCAGGCAGACAAGAGACGGGTGATGTGAGATCAGTGTAAGTAATCTCTACAAACAGATAAAAAAAATATTAATGATAGGCCTTATATGACAGACTTAATGACAGACTTCACAGCCTTAAAACTCAGTCCTCTTAAATTTTTAGCAGACAGGCAATGGATCTGATCCCTGAGATTTGCCTTCACGAGCTGTAAGGACATTAGATATTCTAGAGTGAAATGCAGTAAGATGTGGTTTCTGCCACCTTCTGGTTCCCAATGAAGAAAACTTAGCCTGGATAATCAACTGTATTTAGATTCATATGTGTGTGTGCTTAGTCGTGCCTGATTCTTTGCAACTCCATAGACTAGCCCACCAGGCTCCTCTGTCCATGGGATTATCCTGGCAAGAACACAGGAGTGGGTTGCCATTTCCTCCTGCAGGGGATCTTCCCAATGCAGAGACTGAACCCAAGTTTCCTGTGACTCCTGAATTGGAAGGTGGGTACTTTACCACTGCACCACTATACTTTACCATCTTGGGAATCCCAAGATGTTGAAGAATAATTTTAGGCTCTCAGATTTTCTCAAGTGCTGAACAGTCACCCAGCCATTTGCAATAGGCTGAGAGACTTGTCTAAATCTCTGATCTCTTTCTTGGTTCTCAGGGAAAATTTTCTTTTGTGATACAGCAGCAATCACACATGACTCCTTGTAAAGAACTTCACACCATACTGCAAACAAACTCCCCTCTGGTGGGTAGAGACTCAATCTTTTGTAATGCAATTTTGTCTCTAAGCATTGTCTCACGTCCATGCCTCTGGTGACAGCTGAAGAGCGGAGGTTTGGAGGTTTATGTGAGGTGCTTCTGTGATGGCATGTCTCAGATGATCCCTTGGGTATTCTGGCCGTAACACTCAACCCTTATTCCTGAGCAACTCAGTTTATGGTGAGAGCTACGGAAGATTGAAAATGTGCGTTCACACTTCAGAAGTGCCTACCCTGTTTTCCTAAATTCTTTTCTTCAAGCAATGTTCTGTGTTTAATTCTTAGTGATTTTTTTCCTTATCTATTAAGATGTTGACATTAAAAAAAAATCTGATATACTTTGTAACTTGAAAAGCAATAATTTTTAACTGAAAATCTGTTCCTTGTTTTTTTAATAAGCAATAAAATATAGCAGGTACCAATTAGTTAAAAAAAAAAGAAAGAAAGAAACATGGTCTGTCTTTTGTATATGCCATTGAATTTTACTAGAGAACTGCATTTACTATACATGTCAGAGTTAAAATCAGGGACTATAAAAACTCAGCATAATTCACTTACTCCCCTGGATTCAAGAAAATTGTTACTGCTAGAGTTTTAGAAAACCAGCCTTTAAACTTCCCTTCTTATACAAAATAGGCTTCTAAGCCACACTGTGAAGTAGGAAACGTTTCTTTTCATAGCTTTCCACCCTTCTTTCAACATCACTGACAGAATGGCTAGCTCTTTGTTTTGCCTTTTTAGAAGCAATGCCTTCTTACCTCAAATTTCCTGGGGGACTTATTTTATCAAAAGCTAAGCCTACTTCCTAGGTTTGGACAACCAGAATAATAGTCAATGGTTCAGAGATGCAAATAAAGCCCAAACCTGACCAATTAATGAGAATCTCCAACTTCCAATTACAATTTTGAAGAAGATATTCTATTTGATGTTGTTACTTTGAGGAAAAATAGAAAGTCTGAAGATACTAGTGACTTAGTTACCAGTAACTAGCCACATCATGGGAAGCATCTGCTTGAGAACAAAGCTGACAGAAACCAGGACTACCCTGGCTGGGCAGTCTAGTATTTAAGACTCCACGCTTGCACTTCAGGGAACACAGATTCGATCCCTGGTTGGGAAACTGAGATCCCACATGTCATGCAGCCTAATCAAAACAAAAAAGAAAGAAAATATACAAGCCGTGAAAATGAGGAATAGAGATTTTCCCGACTACGTAATTTGAGTAAGTGAATGCAGCCATTTATATAGTGAAATAACCGTTTATGAAGCCATTTATGAATGTAGCCTGAATTTTAAACACATTTCTTTCTTAGTTTAAGCCAAAGAGTGTTGTGTCTCTGAAATCACAACCAAACGAGTACTTTCTGATAAAATATAATTAATACCTACTGATTTATATATCCTAGGTAAACAAAGTTCTTATTTATCTTTCATTTATTGAAGGGTATATATTTTCATGCCCTATAAAAACAGTGCTCATAAAACCAGTCACTTTTCCATTTCTTTGAAAGAAATATAGTTCTCCACTTTTTGTTATCTCCTAGTTATGATTTATGCTAATCTTACTGAACTGATCAGAATTAAGGTATAATTGGCTGAAAGTCGTTGGCTGTTTCCCTAGTATTAGTTACATGTATTAAAAGTATTAATAGTATGTAATATGGAATTTCAAGCATAATAATAAAACTGCTTAAGACAGATATTTTTGACCAAAATGACAGAGAAGGGTGAGGGGAGGAATATTCTGAGTTGTCCAACATGGAGTAAAATGTGATTTACAGAGTGATGATTCCATCATCGATGGAGTAAGCTCATTCCATACTTTCCCTAACTACGACTAAAAATACTGGATAGCATGCATAAGGCCCCTATCTAATCACACTAAAAGTAAATAATGGAACTAGGAGTGTGACCCACATGGTACAGACATTCTGCGTTTTTCCCAAACATATCTCCCAGCTTGAACTCCACAAAATCTTGAATTCCAAGACTAAGCAGAAGGTGCAATCAGAAGACATTTCAAAAGAAATTTTCTTCAGACTTTCCTGGTGGTCCAGTGGTTAAGATTGCAAGTGGTGCAGGTCTGGTCCCTGGTCAGGGAAGATCCCCCATGCCTAAGGGAGCAGCACAAACAAAGAAATGTTCTTCTCCAGTGGCCAGAATACTAGGAAGGGACCCCCATGTGGGATGGATCTGCTAGGGGAAGACTGATATAATTTAATATTTTTTACTCTCCTGTGCTGGCCTCAGGCATGAGGCCATGCTCCTATGCAAATTTGTTTCATTATGTATTTATTCATTTATTTTTTTGGCTGTGCAAGGTCTTCATGGCTGTGCAGGCTTTTCTCTAGTTTCGACGAGCTGGGGCTACTCCCCAGTTGTGGGGCAGGGGCTTCTCACTGCAGTGGCGTCTCTTGTCGGGGAGCACAGACTCTGGACATACCACCTTCAGCAGTTGCTGGGCCTTCAGGAGTTGCATGTCTGGGCTCCAGAGCACAGGTTCCATAGTTGTGGCACATGGGCTCAGTTGCTCCAGGGCACGTGGGATCCTCCCAGATAATTGAACCCATGTCTCCTGGGTTCAATTGAACCCACCCTCCCTCCTTGGCAGGGGGATTCTTTACCACTGAGCCAGCAGGGAGGCCCCTCCTCTGCAGATTTTTAGATAACTGGAAAAGATATGCTTCTCTATGACCAGAGGAACTGGAAAGTGGGGTCTCAAGGGTCTTTCTTCATTCTCTCTCATATTCTGTCACCAAGTTAGTCACAAGATTGACTACATAAAGATAAGATAAAGCAGTGTTCTGGGTAAAAATAATTATCAGAGATAAAGAGGGACTTTACAAAAGATTAAAAAAAAGAGTCAATTCACAAAAATATCAAAATCCTAAATGCATCTGCACCTACTAACATATCTAAAATATGTGAAACAAAAATGAGTACAATTAAAAAGAGAAGAAGGCAAATTCATAATTATACTTGGAGACTTTAACACTCATCTCTCAGTAATCAAACGATCAAGAAAGAAAATCAATACGGATATAGAGGTCCTGAGCAACACTATCAATCAACTTGACCTCATTAACATTCATAAGGCACCCCACTTAACAATAGCATAATGCATATTCTTTTCAAGTCCACATGGAATATTCAAGGGGATAGACCATATACTGGGTCATAAAAAACTATCAGAACTAACAGGAAAAAATCTTTTTAAAATTTCCAAATATTTGAAAGTTTAAAATGCACTTCCAAATAATTTATGAGTCAAACAGAAAGTCTCAAGGAAGGTAGAGAATATTCTGAATTGGATTATTTTTTTTTTGTGTGGGCTACCAAGATGACAGAGTAGAAAGATCCTGAACTGACTTCTCAGAAGCACACCAAAATCACAATTCTCTCCAGTACAACCATCAGTGAAAAAGATCGGAAGCTACCAGAAAATATTTGGAACTGAATAGAATTCAGTTCTATTAAAAATTATGGGATGCTTCTAAAGTGGTGCTAGAAGAAAACTGATATCATTCAGTGCTTCTCTTAGGAATGAAGAACAGTCTTCAACACTCAAATGGATAATGGAAATTTCCAGTCTAAGACATGAGAAAAAGAACAGCTAGAACTTAACCAAGTAGAAGGAAGTAAGAAAAATAAAATAGAAAAAGGGGAAACAGAAAAAATAATCAATAAAATCAAAAGCAGCTTCTTTCAAAAGATCAACAAAATTGATAGACTTCTGTTCATACTGACACAGAAAAAAGCAGGAAAGCACAAACTATCAATCTCAGAATATATCCCTACAGATTCCACAGATACTAAATAATTATAGGGGAATGCTAAGAATGACTTTATGGTCATAAATTCAACAACTTAGATGATGTGGACCATACTGCCAAACTTACTCAAGAAGAAAAAAATAATTTGAATGGCTCTATATCTATTTAACCCTAGAGTAGGAAATGGCAACCCACTCCGGCATTCTTCCCTGGAAAATTCCATGGGCAGAGGAGCCTGAGGGCTATAGTCCATGGGGTCACAAAGAGTTGGACACGACTGAGCACACATGATATCTATTTAAAGACTTTAATTCATGATTTTAAGTGTCAGTCATTCAGTCGTGTCTGACTGTTTGTGACTCCATGCACTGTAGCCCACCAGGCTTCTCTGTCCATGGAATTCTTAAGGCAAGAACACTGGAGTGGGTAGCCTTTCCCTTCTCTAGGGGATCTTCCTGACTCAGGAATCGAACCCAGGTTTCCTGCATTGTAGCCAGATTCTTCATCATCTGGCCCTCATAATTTTAAACTTCTAACAAGGAAAATTCCAGACCCAGGTGGTTTCACTGGTGAATTTTACAAAGCAGATAAGAAAATAATAATAATGTCAATTCCTCAAATTCTCTTCTAAAAAACAGAAAAGGAGGGAATACTACTCAACTTGTTTTATGATGCCAGCAGTACTCTGGCAACAAAACCAAACAAGGCAATATAAGAAATGAAAACTACACACCAATATTGTTCATAAATATAGATGTAAAAAAAAGCAATGAAATATTAGGAGTCAAATCCAGCAATATATAAAAAGAAACATAGACTAGGGCAAAGTACGGTTTATCTCAGAATGCAAGGCTGATTTATTATGAGAAAATAAATCAATGTAATCCATCATATTAACAGACTAAGGAAGAAAATGACATCAATCATATCAATAGATACAGAAAATTTTTTGATGGAATTCAATATTAATTCACAGTAAAAACATTTATCAAACTAGAAATACAAGTGATCTTCTTTAACTTGATTAAGAATCTCTATAAAAACATGTAGCTAACATAATTAATGTCTAAAGAATTAATGCTTTCCCCCTAAACCAGAGGCCAAGATAAGAATATCCACTTTCATCATTCCTATCTAGCACTATAAAAGCCCTAGTCATTGAAATAAGGCACAATAAAAGAAAAAAAAATACAGATTGAAAAAAAAAAAACAGTAAACTTGTCTCTACTCACAGGCAACATCACTGTCTATGTAGAAAATGTCAAGGTATCTACAAAAATCTCCTACACCTAATAAGTGAGCTTAACACAGTTGCAGGATTCTTGGTCAATACATTAAAATAAATCACATTTCTTTACAGTAAGCAGTAAACAATGGAAAGTCAAAATTTGAACAGACATTTTAAAATTTCAAATAGACATTTTCCAAAGACACACAGATGGCCAACAAGTACATATAAAGATGCATCAATAATAATCGGTAATTTTCAGGGAAGTGGAAATCAAAATCACAATAAGAGATCACCTCATACCTGTCAGGATGGCTATTATCAAAAAGGCAACAAATAACAAATGTTGGCAAGGATGTGAAGAAAAAAAATCCTTGTGTACTGTTGGTGGTGATGTAAACTAGTATAGCCACTCTAGAAAGACGCATGGAAGACCCTCAAAAATAGAAATAGCAATATGATTTAGCAATTCCACTTCTGCGCATTTATCTAAGAAAACAAAAATACTAACATGAAAAGATATATGCACCCTCATGTTCACTGCAGAATTATTTATAATAGACAAGATAAGAAAGCAACCTAAATATCCATTGACAGATGACTGAATAAAGCAGATGTGGAATCTATATGCAATGAAACACTACTCAGTTATTTAAAAACAAAAGAATAAAATAGTGCTATTTGCAATACATGAACAGACCTTGAAGAAATTATACCAAGAGAAATAAGTCAGATAGAGAAAGACAAATACCATATGATCTCTCTTATATTGGACTCTGTCTTTCAAAAAGATCGTAGATGGAGAGGATAAATTGGTAGTTGCTATAGGCAGGGGGTGAGGGGTAGCAGAAATGGATCAAAAGGTTTTTTTAAATTATGTACACAAATGCTCAAAGGAAATTAGAATTTAAACACTATCTATTGACATTGTAATAAACATAAGGTCCTGTTACTCACATAAACTGGACATGCTTTGGAAAGAGGAAAGGAGAAAGGAAGGACAGAAAAAAAGGGAAGCAAGCAAGTGAGTGGGCGAGAATACCAGATAATTCAAAAAGAAAGAGAAAATAAAAATGAAAAATTCTGTAAAATGCCCCCCAAAACCCAACAAAATATATGCTACAACTGTTGCGGAAAATTCCAAAACACAGATGTAAGAAACTAAAGAAGAATACAAATAAGTGAGGAATACACTATGTGTGTTGACTGGAAACTTCAATATTTTAAGAGTTTAATTTTCCTCAAATTTCCCTAAAACTGATCTATAAATATAACACAATTGCAATAAAAATTCTAGCAAGATTTTTGTTGTTGCTGTTAGAGATACTCACAATGTGGTTCTAAATTTTAATGAAAAGCAAAGGAACTAAAGGGGCCAGAACAATTTTGAAAAATAAGAACAAAGTTGGAGGACTCATTTTATTTTTTTAAACACTTATCATAATGCTACAGTAAACAAGACAGTTCAATATTGATGAAAGAACACTTAAATAGGTCAATGGAACAGAATAGAGACTTTAGAAACAGATAATAGAAGTTGATTTTGACAACAGTGTAAAAATACATCAATGGAGAAAGAATAGACTTTTCAACAAATGGTGCTAGACAACAAAACATCCATAAGCAAAAAAAGAAAAAAAAAATATATATATAAAGGTAATCTCTACTTATACCTCATATATTAAATAAAAATTAACTCAAAATGGATTCTATATTTAAAGAGAAAATATAAAACTATTAAACTTAGAAGATAATACAGGAGATCTTTGAAAGCTTGGGTAAGGCAAAGAGTTTTTAGATACATTAAATCACAATCCATAATATTGAAGATGGATTAATTTTACTTTATCAAAATTCAAAATTTTTGCCAAAAACAACAGCATATGAAAAGACTAACTACACACTGAGAAAAACAGCCACAAATCACATATCCAATAGAGTACTTATATCCTGAATATATAAATACACACACACACACACACACACACACACATACATGCATACACATATAAATCACAACTCAACAGAAAGGCAATGAATAACTCAATTAAAAACTAGATAAAAGATTTCAACAAATAATTCCTCAAAGAAGACTTGCAAATGGCAAATAAGCACGTGAAAAGACACTCAACCTCTTTAGTCCTTGTTTTGCCATTCAGTTGCTAAATCACATCTGACTCTTTGTGACCCCATGGACTACACAGCACAGAAGACTCCACTGTCCTCCACCATCTCCTGGAGTTTGCTCATATTCATATCCATTGAGTCAGTGATGTTATCTAACAATTTCATCCTCTGCTGTCCCCTTCTCCTTTTGCCTTCAGTGTTTCCCAGCATCACTGTCTTTTCCAATGAGTTGTCTGTTTGCATCAGGTGACCAAGGTATTGGAGCTTCAGCTTCAGCACCAGTCCTTCCAATATTCAAGGTTGATTTCCTTTAGCATTGACTGGTTTGATGCTCTTGCAGTCCAAGTGACTCTCAAGAGTCTTCTCAGGCACCACAGTTCAAAAGCATCAATCATAGGCTTTCAGCCTTCTTTAGTTATCCTTCAGTCTTCAGTTCAGAGGCTCAGTCATGTCCAACTCTGCAACTCCATGAACCACAGCACGCCAGGCCTCCCTGTCTATCACCAACTCCCGGAGTCCACCCAAACCCATGTCCATCGAGTTGATGATGCCATCCAACCATCTCATCCTCTGTCATCCCCTTCTCCTGCTGCCCTCAATCTTTCCCAGCATCAGGGTAGCCAAAGTATTGGAGTTTAAGCTTCAGCATCAGTCCTTCCAATGAATATTCAGGACTGATCTCCTTTAGGATGGATTGGTTGGATCTCCTTGCAGTCCAAGGGACTCTCAAGAGTCTTCTCCAATACCACAGTTCAAAAGCATCAATTCTTCTGCACTCAGCTTTCTTTATAGTCCAACTCTCACATCCATACATGACTACTGGAAAAACCACAGCTTTGACTAGACGGGCCTTTATTGGCAAAGCAATGTCTCTGCTTTCTAATGTGCTGTCTAGGTTGGTCATAACTTTCCTTCCAAGGAGTAAGTATCTTTTACTTTCATGGCTGCAATCACCATCTGCAGTGATTTTGGAGCCCATAAAAATAAAGTCAGCCACTGTATCCACTGTTTCCCCATCTATCTGCCATGAAGTGATGGGACCGGATGCCATGATCTTAGTTTTCTGAATGCTGAGCTTTAAGCCAACTTTTTCACTCTCCTCTTTCACTTTCATCATTAGGTAAACATAAATTAAGAACACAATGAGATACCACTGTTGTTTAGACGCTATGTAGAGTCTGACTCTTTTGCAACCCAATGGACTGCAGCCTACCTGGCTCCTCTGTCCATAGGATTTCCCAGGCAAGAACACTGGAGTGGGTTGCCATTTCCTTTTCCAGGGGATCTTCCCAACCCAGGGATCCAGCGCATGGCTCCTGCCAAGTCTCTTGCATTGCAGGTGGATTCTTTACTGCTGAGCCACCAGGGAAGCCCTTACTTATAATGCTTTATATATATATATATGCCCAGAAATTCCTACTTTTTCTTATTTAAGCTTCCACATTTATTTATCTACCCTAGAGAAACATCATCTTATGTTCACACAAAAATTTGTAAACAAATATTTATGGCAACATATTTTTAATCACCAAAACTTAGAAACAACCTAATTCTTCAGGGAGTAGATAGATACATAAACAGAGGTGTAGTTATACAATGGAATGATATTTGGAAATGAAAAGCTATGGACTTCTAATATAGTCAACAACATAATGAAATCTTAAACATTAAGTAAATGAAAGTAGCCAGGCTTAAAAGATGAAATACTACATACTTTCATTTATAAGATATTCTGGAAATAGCACGACCATTTCAGAAGTCAGATGTTGTAGAGGTTAGTGGTGGAAGTAGGATTTGACTACAAAGAGGGCAGCACATAATTTTCTGGAGTGATAAAACCATTCTATATCCTCATTATGTTGGTGTATTTGTCAAAATTCATAGGAAAATATACTAAAAAGGGGGGGTGAATTTTACTGTATAGAAACTTTTAAAGGTAAAATTTTTAAAAATCTGGTTTATGATGTTAGCCCTACTTTATCTTGCTAAGTGATCTCGGATACTTACATCATCTCTTTGAGATGAAAGTGTCTTAGATGGAATAAGAGGGTATTGGTCTAAGTTCTTTTCCAACTTTAACCATCTGTGACTGAAATTATACAATGCAAATGCCCTTCTACTCTCTAACTAAGCTTAGTGTGTACTCTACAAAGGGAAGTCATTCTGCAGTCTATGAGGTGTTTTTGCTTTTTTTGAGTGAGGATTCCACTTAGCTGAAAGTGAAAGTGAAGTCGCTCAGACATGTCCAACTCTTTATGATCCCATAGACTGTAGTCTACCAGGCTTCTCTGTCCATGGTATTTTCCAAGCAAGAGTACTGGAATGGGTTGCTATTTCCTTCTTCAGGGGATCTTCCTGACACCCAGGGATTGAACCCAGGTGTCCTGCATTGCAGGCAGACGCTTTATCCTCTGAGCCACCAGGGAAGCCCCTACCTGAAAGGAGCCTTATAACAATTATCATCATCAACTTTGAGCCATCTATTCTGCCCGAATTCACAAGATAATTCAATACTTCCAGACTTTGAAGCCCACCAAATAACACAATTATTTATTATTGCAAATTATTGTTTCTGCCCTGCAGCAAACTTTCCAAAGAGAAATAAAACATTTAGGGGAAAAATATATAGTGAGTTTTTCACCCTCAGGGAAGAATACAGAATCCATGGATATATAACAACACTGAATAAATGATATTAACTCCATCACTCAGAGCTCTGCTTCACAACTCTGTCATTTGCACTGTGGATTAACACAGGATGTGACTGTCATAATGATGTGATTTCTTGTAATATTGTTATTTTATAATTACACAGATTACAGACTAGAGCAGCAATAGGAAACCAGAGCTCTCCTTCCTGGAAACAAGAACCTATTAATTAATAAGGAACATTTCCAGGTGTCTGCCAGATACAAGAGAAAGGCACAAAATCCTTGAAAAATAAGAATCATAGTAATTTCACTTCTAAGTATCCATCCTAAACAAACCACATACAAAATAATTTCCTGCAGCATTATTTATAATAGTAAAAGATTATTAGTAATCTAAATGTCTACCATTAAGAGATTAATTCCATGGACAGAGTAGCCTGATGGGCTACAGAGAGGGGTTGCAATCGGACATGACTTAAAGACTGAGCATGCATGAGCAAGCATAATCATATGACATAATTCTAAAAGCAAATAAATAAATTATAAATATACACATCAAAACTTATAATCCCCTAAGAAATATTGAGACAGAGCAATGAACAATGTCATTTCCTTTTTTAAAGATACATACAATAGTTCTGTACATCATCTATAGACACATATTAGAATTTTCTGAAGACTACACATCAAATTCATAACAAAGTTAACTCTCAGGAAAAGAGGTTGGTACTGGGTTTAAAACAAAAGAGTCTTTAAGAAAAAATGTGTTCATGTATTTTTTATGTAATTAAAAATTACTTTTAAACAAAGAATGCAACAAACTATATATACCAAAGAGAGATATTTCATCTGGAAATTTTCCCAGATTTTGACTTTAAAAAATCCTAAAAACACATCACCTGGAGAAACAATGTCAGAGAATAGAATGCTCATCCTTGTAAAAAAGGCTTTGCTCACAACCCAGGCTATCTTAGGATATTAATCTCGGAGCTGCATTTTAGGAATTAGGAGTCCATTCTACACCGTTCAACCACAGTCCTGAAAGGATATCCAACATTACATTTTCAAGTCTTTTGAGCAGATCATTATTTAATTTCACTCCCACAATACACCTTACCAGAAGCCTACATCCTTCACCACCCAATGGCCCCAAAGCACAGAATGACACCTATTTATTTTTAAATTTAGGGTAAATTAAAACTGACTTTATTTGAGAATCCTGTGACACCCTTTGGGATAATTGGAAGGAGCCTACAGTATCACAAAAGCAGAACTGGGAAAGCATTGGCTTGTATCGTTGCCATGGGAATCTGCCTCCTATAACCACCTAGCTCTGGAGATAACCAGAGAAAGGGGAGAAATCTCAGAAGGTCTGTAAATAGGGCAAGGCAGAGTAACAGAGTACAAAACACCAGTGGGTCAGAAGCTCAGCCTTGCCGTCTGTCTAGGCAACAAGACACGTGAAAAAGGAAGGCGGGGCATCTGGCTGTCAGACTGCAATGAGTCCACTCTGCTCAGATCCCTTCTGCAGAATTACACACAGATGGAGGAAAAGCAACTGGGCAGTAGGATTGTTATTCTCCACAGGTGTCCAGACCTGGTCGCTGACCAACTGTGTGATTACAATGCAGGGAGCCCAGAGCACTGCTTTCCTCTCTGCTGTTAAGAGCATCAGCCCCTCCATGGAGGTGTATTATGTTTCCCAATTTTAATTTTAGCATCTACACTTTGGCAATTTGCATTTAAATGTGTTGTCAGAGAACTTCCAGAAATCTTTAATAGGAAGACCGATTTGCATTTTAATATGCTGTTAAAGAATTTCAAAATATCTTTTTTTAGTGTGAATACATATCCAGAGGAATGGCCACAGTTAAAGAAATTATAATTACCTGGGTACAATTTAAACAGAGCTGGCTTTCAGAAGCACTGTGGCTTTGTTGGACTTTGTTAAAAGTTCCTTGTAAAACAGAGAGCCTGAAAGAAAAAAAGAAGCTTTCTGATTCATGAGACTTTGAAGGTTGAATTGATACCTTCAAAGGTATAGAAATCCAAGCTGAGAAGTGAGTACACAAGGGCTGAGGTTGGGGTTAGTTAAAAGAAAGGAAGATTATCAGAAAGAGGAAACAGGTAGATAAGATGTTTCATGCTGTCCCTCACAGTGCATCAACCAACCCTCTCCTCTCTGCTGAATTCCATAGACTGAATTCAGGCAGGCAAGTCCTGACAATACGTAGAGTGAATATTTCTGCTGCCCACCACGCTCATTCAATATTTCGTAGACTAATCATGATTCTGAACAGAATTTCAAGTTTTCGTGGATTCTGGAGAAATACTGATGAGGTCACAACCTCATGTTCAGAAGAATAAAAAGTATTATACATCCCATTTCCTCTGCCTCATCAAATAACTCTGGGTTACCATGTCTTAGTGTGGCATTTTAAGTCTTGGTTGACTCTATCTGCTATCATGATTATACACTAGAAGTGAGAAATATACTTAAGGGACTAGATTTGATAGACAGAGTGCTTGATGAACTATGGACAGAGGTTCGTGACATTATAGAGGAGACGGGGATCAAGACCATCCTCAAGAAAAAGAAATGCAAAAGAGAAAAATGGCTGTCCGAGGAGGCATTACAAATAGCTGTGAAAAGAAGAGAAGCGAAAAGCAAAGGAGAAAAGGAAAGATATACCCATTTGAATGTAGAGTTCCAAAGAATAGCAAGGAAAGATAAGAAAGCCTTCCTCCACGATCAATGCAAAGAAATAGAGGAAAACAATAGAATAGGAAAGATCNCAACCAGTCCATCCTAAAAGAGATCAGTCCTGGGTGTTCCTTGGAAGGACTGATGTTGAAGCTGAAACTACAATATTTTGGCCACCTGATATAAAGAGCTGACCTACTTGAAAAGACCCTGAGTAGCTGAACTGAACTGATCTGCTATCAACTTTTTCAACTATTAAAGGCTGCACTCCATAGTAACATTTAACCTTCCCAAGCTACCTGACTGCCACACATCTTGCTCCCTGAAGACTTCCTACCATAAATGCCATACACTCTGAGCTAGACTGAAGAAGGAGAGAAAAGAGTGAGGAGAAGGAAGAAGGGACAGAAAAGAAAAAGAAGAGAATGAGGAGGACAATGAGAAAGAGAAAAGGAGAAAGAAAAATTCAGAAATTCTGTCTTTGAAAAACCTTTTAAAAAAAATAAACTTTATTTTTTATTTGGTTGTGTTGGCTTTTGGCTTGCAGGCTCAGTAGTTGCTGGCTTACAGGTTGCATGTGGGATCCCAGTTCCCTTATAAGGGATTGAACCCAAATCACCTGCATTACATGGTAGATTCTTAACCACTGAACCACCAAGGAAGTCTCTATCTTTTGAAAAATCTTTTAACCTTTCTCCTCAAGGTATTTCCCGCTAGTCAGTAGCTAAGGCTCTGTACTCCCAACTCAGAACCAGGGTTGGATCCCTTGATAGAAAACTAGAACCCACATGCCTAAACTAAAGATCCCACGTGCCGCAACTAAGACCCTGCACAGCCAAATAAATATTATTAAACACAAACAAAAAGAAACAACAGAAAAAATTTTTCTCCTTAAAACGCCCACATGGTTTTAAATAATGTCTCCTTTTATTGAATAAAATTACCTCTAGAAGCTTCCAGATGAGTTTATTTTGCAATTGATGATTTTGTATTCCTAAAAAATAAAACAACTAGCCCAATAATGGGATTGCTTATGCTGAGCCCCAAACGGAAACTTAATTAAGGTTTTGGCTTTCCCAGAAATGAAATCTTAACCAGAAAATCAGGAGACAGCTGATCAGTATTAGTTAGGTCATCTGCCTGAATAAATTTTTAGTTGCTCGATCATGTCTGACTCTTTTGTGATCCCAGGGACTGTAGCCCACCAGGCTCCTCTGTCCATGGGATTATACAGGCAAGAATTCTGGAGGGGGTTGCCACGTCCTTCTCCAGAGGATAGATCCCTGCCACCCACTCTTCCCCCTTTTCCTCTGCTTTAGCACCTCTCTGAAGCACTTAGATAATAGCATTGGATATACATTTCGTGAGTTGTTCTGCAGATATAAAAATCCCTTCCCTATCCAATAAATGGAAGATGTTTGCTACTTGATAACCATAAGCATGTAGACCCAGGCCTCCTGGAGCCTAAGGACTGACAATGTTAACCTCTGTGACACCCTGCTACCTCATCATCAGCCAATTAGATAATTATACATGAGCTGAGCACAAACCCAGCGACCCCCATCCCCTCCCATTTGGCTTTTAAAAGTGCTTTGCAGAAACCCTCCAGGGGGTTCTGGGTTTTTTAGGGCATGAGCCACTCTCTCCCTGCACAGCCTTGCAATAAACCTTTCTCTACTCTGATGTTTCAGTTTGGCCTCACTAAGCATCAGGCATATGAACTTACCTTAGCATAACTCCCTTGTCCCTGCTCTCTCTGGCTCTAAAAGTCATCTTGCACTGCTCCTCAGAGCTCCTTCCTATTGGCTAGTTTGGAAGCGTCCTGGTTAGATTGATTTTGCTCAAATAACTTTAAAATTTTAACATGCCTCAGTTTATCTCTTCACAGGTCTGGTGACTGAAGAGGGAATCCAAGGCGACCCCCTCCACCCCACCCCACCCCACCCCACCCC
>SJYA01001146.1:125471-314785 GCA_006410615.1 Neotragus moschatus
CCCACCGGCCTCGGGGGCAAGGAACAACAGCAGCGAAGTTACCTACAGAGCCCCTGGCGTCACTGCCCCCTCACTACCTCAAGGTAAGTTCCCTCCAATGCTCCATCCAAAGCTTGTGCCTTGGGAGCTTTCACACTGAGCATTTCTTTTCCAGCCTGGATCCTGAAAACGTCAGGAGTTGGGCTGAATCTGGTGTAGAAATCAGGCTTTCAGGTGATGGATCGGGTCTGACTTAGAAACAAGACAGGTCTAACTTAAGCTGAACAGGGTCAGGAGTGAGGCCTCGGGCAAGCAGAATTTTGTTTAAAGGCTAAACAAGCAGGTTAAGCTTATGCAAAATAACAGAGAATTACAGTGGTCACAGGGCTTCCCAGGTGGCTCCAGTGGTAAAGAATTTGCCTGCCAGTGCAGGAGGCACAAGAGACACAGTTTCGACCGCTTGCTTGGTCAGGGTGATCTCTCCAAAGAGGACACAGCAACCCAGTATTCATGCCTGGAAAATTCCATGGGCAGAGGAGCCTGGCACAGTCCATGTTAGTGCCTGAGCATGCTCCTAAAATGAAACTATGTATCCAGAGAGAAAGTAAAAAATGGTTGGAAGACATTGACAAAACATTTACTGAAACATCCTAAAGATAAAGAACTCTAAATCTAGACTGTAGGTATTTCTTGATGTCCATCTTTTAAAGCTCTTCTTCCTGATACTAAAAACCAAATTGAGGACCATGTAGTGGGATGGGTGGGTCAGCGTCCACAGTCTTCAGGCTATAACCCCATTCATTCTTTGAAAAACTTAAAGCAACCGAACTTTTCTTACAAATTCAGTTTTTACAACACTAGAACTGTGGCTCTAGAAACAATCCAAGACCAACCTATCATTTTGTGCTACCGGCAAAGAACCTACCTGCCACTGCAGGAGATTAAGAGACATGGGTTCAACCCCTGGGTTGGGAAGATCCCCTGGAGAAGGGCATGGCAACCCATTGCAGTATTCTTGCTTGGAGAATCCCATGGACAGAAGAGCCTGGTGGGCTATAATCCATGGGTGGACAAAGAGTTGGACAGGACTGACGTGACTTTAGCAGGTATGCACTCACATCTCCCCATTCATCTCAAAAGGCTTGTAGAAATTGTAAAAATCTAGAATTATGAAACAAAATCATTCTTGCTCTAACTTGCATTCTTTCTCTGGTCTTTTGAGATGTAAGTGTTCTACCTGGTCTTCTCTAAGAACCAAGGTTATTTTTATCAAGGGTGAAAAAACGGAAAGGCTATTTTGAAAACTAGGGCCATAAAACATCTTAAAATTCTTGTTCAACTGTTCTTTTAACAACTAGTGAACTTTGCATTATCATACTCATCTCATGGCTAAAATATTAAAATGAAAGTGATAGATCTCTGTTTGTGTCTATATATCATCTGTTTATATATATCTAAGTATGTATCTTATAGACATCTGATTTTTACTACCTTCTCATGCTATTACCAAAATTAGTTTGCAAAGAGTTCTATTTAATTGGCTTAAAGACAAACAAGCATTATATAAATCAAGTGTACTCATAGAAATATAGAAGTTTTTTCCAAGTTCATATGATCTAGGATAATCTTTGGTAATAAAAGGCTATTTATTGTTTTAATTAAAACAGGCTTATCTTTAGAGTCACCAGCATTAAATATAATGCTTTTATTATACCTAAGTTTACTAAAAGTTAAAAAAATCTCATGCTAATTCTGATAGAAAATTTGTCATCAAGAAAGATAACTTAAGATGATAATTGGCTGTTTAATGTCTTGTGAGATTTTCATGACTAATCTAAACATAACTGTTAAGAATAAATGAACTATACAGATGTAAATAAAAGTGTATAAACTTTTCAATAATGATTATGCTTTATGTTTTGTCTAAGTAGTTTCCAAAGTCTTTTTGGTAATTTAAAAACTTAAAGTTATATTGAGATAAAATAATTGATATTCACTGACTAGATCATTTTAAGATAAAATCCTGAAATATTAACTATTGAACATGATTTATCCTCCTTTGTCTTCCCTTTACAGAAGGACTTTGGGTATATTATTACACATGACTTATGAAATGTTGGAAAACTTAATATGAAGAAGAATGTACTGCCAGAAATTATAAAGTGTGTTTATAAATTTGCCAATCCACAGAATTCTATTGTAACAAACAACCTACAATTTCTTACCTCTCTTCTGTCTTAGCTCAGTCGGTAAAGAATCTGCCAGAAGTTCAGGAGTCCTGGGTTCAATTCCTGTGTCAGGAAGACTCCCTGGAGAAGGAAATGGCAACCCATTCCAGTATTCTTGCCTGAGAAATCCCAGGGACGGAGCAGCCTGGAGGGGCTATACCCCTCAGGTTGCAGGAATCGCATATGACTTAGTAACTAAACCACCACCTGCCTTCTTAGCCAGCAACAATTATCTACAACCAATAAGCAAGAAAGTTGGGATACAGAAGACTTGAAGAAGGTATTCAGTGTCACACAGCCCATATGTGCTATAGCTTAAATTCAAACCAGGCTCTTGGACCAGAGCTCACAACTTTTACAACTAAGTCAATCTTATCCTTCTTTGAGAACCCACCATCTTTGGCAAATGCTTAGAATCTCTTCTTGGGAGTGATGAGGAGTTTCGTGAATCATCCTTATTTTCTTGCATGGCTCACCTTGTGACCAGAAAAATAGATTTTACAATGGGTACACACAAAGTATGTACGCCAAGAAACACAAATCAGTGGATGAAAATGCTATAGGGGAAATTCATACTTAATAAGGAGCAGATGGACTAAAATATCTTTGTTGTAGGACAGGGAATATACGTCAGCAAAGAGGTTAAATAAAGAATTGATTCAATGACTTCTTCCCAGAGATGAGCAGAGCATCCAACTGCTGACTATTAAAAGAAATAGCAACTAGAAATCTTCAGTGCTCAGCTGGGCTTGAGCTTTGTGCACAATACCTGTTAAGCATGACAGTGAAGCTGAAATTTTACACACTAGGTGGGCAATTACAATAAATTCACTTTTGCGTTACAGATTTTTTTCCCCAAGAGGAAAAAAAAAATACTGAGATGGGGAAGGGTGTCAGGTCAAAGCCTTGATGTTCTTTTATTAAGATTTTGTTTTAAGCCCATTAGAGTCTCAGGCTTTTGAGGCGATTGTACAGTTTTTGATAAAACATTACCCAAGTGAATTATTTATAAAGCTGCAGGAAACTGCAAACTCTGGTGAACAAATCTTTTTGATGTCCTCATCTCCTGCAGGCCTGTTTTGGTGCCACCCTCTGTTCCCTTCTGCAGATATTCTGGGCGCTCTTTGGCTATGGCTGCCCATTTGCCTCAAAAGGCAGCCCAGCCACCAAAGAAAAGCAAAAGATAGGAAAAAGGCATCCAGTCAGGATGTCCCTCCAAGCCCGTGTCCCCTCTGCCACCTCACCCAGTCTGCGAGACTGCTCAAGAGAGATTGCTGTTGTTGTTTAGTTGCTAAGTCATTTCCAACTCTTTTGTGACCCCATGAACTGTAACCCACCAGACTCTTCTGTCCATGAAGATTTCTAGGCAAAAATACTGGAGTGAGTTGCCATTTCCTTGTCCATGGGATCTTCCTGACCTAGGGATGGAACCAAAGTCCCCTGCATTGGCAGACAGATTCTTTACTAGCTGAGCCACCAGAGAAGCTTGAAGCATGATTAGACAGTGGGAAAAAGAAGATTAAGACAATGGACACATATACATACATAGTTGTTTTCTAAATAGAGCCTAAATGTGTTAATAATGTCTATCAGTCACCAAAGTTCCTCCCAACCCTTTAGAGACAATTCATTAAAAAAATCTGTTTCACAGTCTTAGAAACATATTTAATATATGGATTTTTTAATGTCACTATTATCAGGCCATACCAAAAAAATCTGAATCTGCACCACTGGAGTTTTCTTTTTCATATATGAAGCCCTTTTTGAGGCCATATAACTCTTTTCCATTCTGTAAGAGAAACACTTGAAATATTGGCATCAGACAAATCTATGATAACTTTAATTTCTACTCCCATCCTGTATGAACTTAACACTTCTGAACTTGTTTCTTCAGTGTGACAATACAGATAATAACAACTACAATTTAGAGTCATTGTGAGAACTGGAATTATTACAATAAATCACAGCACCTGATACATCTTGGCTACTGTACGCAAAGAGCCAACTCATTGGAAAAGAACTCGATGTTGGGAAAGATTGAGGGAAGGAGGAGAAGGAGGCAACAGAGGATGAGATAGTTGGCTAGTATCACCACCTCAATGGAAGAGTTTGAGCAAACTCTGGGAGATAGTGAAAGATAGGGAAGCTTCAGTCCATGGAGTCACAAAGAGTCGGACATGACTGAGCAACTTCACTTTCACTTTTCACTTTCATGCATTGGAGAAGGAAATGGCAACCCACTCCAGTGTTCTTGCCTGGAGAATCCCAGGGATGGGGGATTTTAGTGGGCTGCTGTCTATGGGGTCGCACAGAGTCGGACATGACTGAAGCGACTTAGCAGCAGCAGCAGCTATTTGATGATAGCTCATTCAACACAAACGTTTCCAGCACAGGCAGACAACTTCATGGATTCCTAGTCTTCATGGAGACTATTGTCCTTAAAATATATTAGTATTTATACTAAAGTTGAGTGGAGCTCGTGGGAATGGACAGGAGGTTGTTCCAAGATCAAGGGTTATCTTCTTAACTGCATTATTTCCTGACCAAGTGCTACAACAAGATCATGTAATCCCAATCTCACACCATAACATTGAAATCAAATGGTGGTAGAGCCATTCTTTGTCTGAACAGAGAATTCTTTAGGGAGGGAGAGGAACAGTAGCTGTTATCAGTGGAACAGCAGGTTATCATATTGGTGTGGATGGTTATTGTTCTACTTGCTGTTGTTGCTGTTTTTATAAACCATCCAGCCTGCCTGCGGTTAAGGTAATAACACTGCACAGTGCTGATGTTCTGCTTTGGAAAAAAATATAAATAGACATTTCCCACATCTATATCATTCTTATAAGTAGATAATTATCTCCCTACACCCCTTGGTTTGCTATGGTAATAGATTCAAAGCTGTATCTTCTCACTGAAAATTAGAGCACAATTCAATCTGCTATGCTTTTCCTCCACAGCAGGAAGGTAAGTCTGTAAAGAGCTAGAATTTGTACATCTCTGGCAAGTAATAAAAGTGGGGTTTTAAATACACGATTTCCAAAAGGAAACTTCATTCATCTCACTATAACTTACTGAAATACTATGAAATTATATTTAGTAAAGATGTGTCCTAAGTTAATTCATAAGTATGGTCCTCAATATTAAATGTATATAAATTTTGAGCAAATTAAACTTTTTTTTGGCCGTGCCTCATGGCTTGTGTGGAGAAGGCGATGGCATCCCACTCCAGTACTCTTGCCTGGAAAATCCCATGGGCAGAGGAGCCTGGTAGGCTGCAGTCCATGGGGTCGCTAAGAGTCAGACAAGACTGAGCAACTTCACTTTCACTTTTCACTTTCATGCATTGGAAAAGGACATGGCAACCCACTCCAGTGTTTTTGCCTGGAGAATCCCAGGGACGTGGGAGCCTGGTGGGCTGCAGTCCATGGTGTCGCACAGAGTCGGACATGACTGAAGCAACTCAGCAGCAGCAGCCTGGCTTGTGGGATCTTGATTCTCAGGCCACAGCAACTGAACCCAGGGTCACAGCAGTGAGAGTGCCTAACTCCTGGACTGCTAGAGAATCCCTGGGCAAATTAAAAGGAAAGGTTTCATATTTAAAGTAATTCTATTATTGTTTTTAATAAGTAAAACCATAACTCTTTTTTCTTATGTAAATTTAGATTTACACATGTATTTTGAGAGTCAAAATCAGAATATTTATAAAAGAAAAAAAACCTCATTTATTAAATGCATTTGTTCTTAAATGGTGATTATCTGTTTTTAATTTTCAGCTTTATGCTATAAGTGTTTTCCAGGATCATATTCCAACAATAAGCATGCACAATTCTTATAATGAGAAGAAGAGAATAAAAATAAATAGTATATGTACATATTTATTTTTTCTAAATCATTAATTTTTAAATTAATTTCATTTATGTATGTATGTATGACCTTTCAATTTTACTTTAGAATTTCTACATAACAAATAGCAATAGAATATATGGGAACTTTACCATTTCTAATTATTTATAAGAGAAACCCTCCTTTAAGCTCTAGCTTATCTTTGGCTCCTTCAAACCTCTGCTGATCTTCCTTTTTTTTTTTTTAATGAAAAGTGAACAAATCTCAGGATCAGACTCTCTGAATAGAAAATGATATTTGGCTGGAATTTAATATTATGTTAGTTATATTTATTTCTATGCCTTCCTTCATGGCAAATTATGATCATTTATCAGGTACGACTGGGATATAAAACTTCCTTTTAAAACAAATCTTTTGAAGTAAAATATATGATTTAATTATATATATATATATATATGTGAGTGAGTGAGTGAAGTTGCTCAGTCATGTCCAACTCTTCACGACCCCACGAGCTGTAGCCCACCAGGCTCCTCGATCTATGAAATTCTCCAGGCAAGAATACTGAAGTGGGTTTCCATTTCCTTCTCCAGGGGATCTTTCTAACCCAGGGATCGAACCCAGGTCTCCTGCATTGTAGACAGATGCTTTACCATCTGAGCTACCAAGAAGCCTATATATATATATATATATATATGCTAAAGGTCATATACAAATTTTAACAAAACCCATGAAATTGAAATTAATCTAATTTGAAAATGGAATTATGACAGTGTGAATCAATATTATTGATCTTGATTCCCTTGCCACCTATAGGCATTTCATGCACTATTATGTCTCCCATGCTTTAAGAACCATTGGTCTCAACCAACTTGGGCAAATGAACAGTGCCTTCTAAAAGACCTCCAGAATCAGAGAATTTACAATTTTTCTCATAATTCTTTATAGTGATTATCAAGATGACCACACATTCCAGTTCAGTGGGTGTCCAGTCCACTGTTGCCCCAGCATAATCATCAATCACATTGCCTTTTATATTCCAACGTGTCCTGATTTGTGACAATCCATGGTTGCTCATTCATCTCATCATTTTTTGAGCACCTACTCTGGACTTTCCTCTGTGATAACAACTGAAGATATAAATGTGAGTAAGATAGTTTGCAGCCCTCAAAGAGCTCACAAACAGAAAATCTGGGCAAAGAGCCACTTAATGTCAATACAGAGTGATGAGGTCTGTGCCATGTCGGATGACAGATAAATCAAGGAACACTGCAGTTTCCTCTTTGTAAAGGGCAAGAAGACTAGCTAATCAGGGATGAAAAAAACTGGATGAATCAGCTACACAGTAGGAGGTAGGTCTTTGCTTTATAAAACGATGTTTTACGTTGAACTCCTGAGTATTTAGGGAACTGATGTGGTAAGGCTTGAAGAACACATACAGTTTCCTACTCATATTCTTTCAGTGGGTGTAAGGCATGAGAAAAACCTGCCCTGCCTGGTGAGTCTTATGTAAAGACAGAAAAAATGTTTGCCGAGGAAGGATATTCTCCAAAATTCACTAGTTCTAAAACATGAATCAGATCATGTTAACGCCATGCTTAAAACCTTTCATGGTTTGATTGTGGTTCTCAGAATAAAATCCGCACTGCTTCCCAGGACCCACAAGCTCTACCCTTCCACTACAACTACATTTCCTGCTAGTCTCAATTTAGCTCACTAAGCTTTGGCCATCTTTCCATACGCCAAATTTTTTCCCACTTGAGCTCTGGGTTTCACTTTGGCTGATTCCTCTGCCTGGAGCACTCTTCCTCCTGTACATTGAAAATCTAACTCATTCTCATGCTCCAGGTCTCAGGTCACATGTCACTCAGTTACAGAAGTCTTCCCTGATCTATCTGTTCCCACCCACTTCACCTAGCTCACGATGTTTATCACCTCCATGGGACTGACTCAGTGTATCAGTTTCTCGTCTTTCTCATGAAGGGAGGAGCATGACTGCAGTGTGTTTTTGGGTCTGGCACAGTTCAGTTCAGTTCAGTCGCTCAGTCGTGTCAGAGTCTTTGCGACTCCATGAATCACAGCACGCCAGGCCTCCCTGTCCATCACCAACTCCCGGAGTTCACTCAGACTCACGTCCATCGAGTCAGTGATGCCATCCAGCCATCTCATCCTCTGACGTCCCCTTCTCCTCCTGCCCCCAATCCCTCCCAGCATCAAAGTCTTTTCCAGTGAGTCAACTCTTCTCATGAGGTGGCCAAAGTACTAGAGTTTCAGCTTTAGCATCATTCCTTCCAAAGAAATCCCAGGGCTGACTCCTTCAGAATGGACTGGTTGGATCTCTTGCAATCCAGGGGACTCTCAAGAGTCTTCTCCAACACCACAGTTCAAAAGCATCAATTCTTCGGCACTTAGCCTTCTTCACAGTCCAAATCTCACATCCATACGGACATGGAACAACAGACTGGTTACAAATAGGAAAAGGAGTGCGTCAAGGCTATATATTGTCACCCTGCTTATTTAACTTATATGCAGAGTACATCATGAGAAACGCTAGGTCTGGCACAGTGAATGGCAAAAAAATAACTAATAAATATTTGTTGTCTGGATTAATAGACAAGTTTGGGGGCATGAAAGAAAACATGGTCAATTATTGAATCAAAATAATTCATTAAGACTGTAAAAAATAATCATGTTCTGTCCTCACTCAACTTTGAGTGAGCTAGGAAAGAAGAGAGCTAAAGTCTATGTTTCCAGGTATGTGGGTTCTTTGTGAGGCTGAGAAAAGGCCAACTAGAAGAAGCCTCCCTGTAAAGATTAAAGAAGGTTATTCATCCCTTCAGTGGTACTTGCCAAGGGATGTGATGCGTCTGTATCTGCAGTGAGGCTGGGAGGTATTTTTTACACTTTGAATATCCATTTTCAGATTACACAGAGGACTTCTNAGTCTTTGCGACTCCATGAATCACAGCACGCCAGGCCTCCCTGTCCATCACCAACTCCCGGAGTTCACTCAGACTCACGTCCATCGAGTCAGTGATGCCATCCAGCCATCTCATCCTCTGACGTCCCCTTCTCCTCCTGCCCCCAATCCCTCCCAGCATCAAAGTCTTTTCCAGTGAGTCAACTCTTCTCATGAGGTGGCCAAAGTACTAGAGTTTCAGCTTTAGCATCATTCCTTCCAAAGAAATCCCAGGGCTGACTCCTTCAGAATGGACTGGTTGGATCTCTTGCAATCCAGGGGACTCTCAAGAGTCTTCTCCAACACCACAGTTCAAAAGCATCAATTCTTCGGCACTTAGCCTTCTTCACAGTCCAAATCTCACATCCATACGGACATGGAACAACAGACTGGTTACAAATAGGAAAAGGAGTGCGTCAAGGCTATATATTGTCACCCTGCTTATTTAACTTATATGCAGAGTACATCATGAGAAACGCTAGGTCTGGCACAGTGAATGGCAAAAAAATAACTAATAAATATTTGTTGTCTGGATTAATAGACAAGTTTGGGGGCATGAAAGAAAACATGGTCAATTATTGAATCAAAATAATTCATTAAGACTGTAAAAAATAATCATGTTCTGTCCTCACTCAACTTTGAGTGAGCTAGGAAAGAAGAGAGCTAAAGTCTATGTTTCCAGGTATGTGGGTTCTTTGTGAGGCTGAGAAAAGGCCAACTAGAAGAAGCCTCCCTGTAAAGATTAAAGAAGGTTATTCATCCCTTCAGTGGTACTTGCCAAGGGATGTGATGCGTCTGTATCTGCAGTGAGGCTGGGAGGTATTTTTTACACTTTGAATATCCATTTTCAGATTACACAGAGGACTTCTCAGGTGACCTTGAGTAAGTCATTTAGGTAAGTTTCTGTGTTACTTAAAATGAACCATCTCTATAGAGAGAAGTGATGAGGCTTGTTAATTTACATTTGTAAAACACTTTGAAACCTCCGGATGAAAGAATTTCTGCAAAGAGGTACAAAGGATAAGGTAATATGTTGGGTCAAATTTGACTCTTTCTCAGAAGCAGAGAGGGAGAAGGCAGGCTTGAGGACACTTAAAGGGAGCCTCTGGCACATTCATTTTTCAAGTTAATCTTCTTCTAAGAAAACCCCCTGCTTTCAAGACATCAAGTGTTTTAATCACATGTATAAGTTATTATTCTAATAATTATTTTCCTTCAACATTTCTCTCCTAAAATCCCAGCTTTGTGTAAAGGGAATCTTTGGGTGGGAGCTGATTTGCCTGGGAGGTTTTACCTTTACAATGCTCTTTTAGTTTGTTCATTTTTACCCTACATCGGTGACATCAGGTCTTAAGTGTGACAGTCTTTGTGGCTGAGCTGATTGGGACCCAAATGAGGTCATTTCATCAGTTCCTGACAGTTGTTTACAAGGTACAGTCAGAGATGAGAGTATGCTTAGGAAATAGAAAAGAGAATTTCAAAGAAAGTTGTCAGTCTCTGAGTTAATTATATCCGTTTATAAAAATAGTATTAATAGATACTTAAGAAATAATACTAATAGGATAGAACATTTTCTGAGGATAATGATCTCTTTCAGCAAGGTAAATACAGACTCAAAGATAAGGCTTTAATTGTGAAACTGTCAAGGCAAATGCTAAGCCTTAAAAAAAAAAATAGGGCAGCCATTTTTTCAACATGCTACACCAAAAACATACTTGTATTGAGCCCACATAAGTATATAGCTTTCTTACATTTTTCTTGATCTTACAGCTTTGTTTTCTTTGGGTGGGAGGTGGGCAATAAACAATTGAATTACTTGCTCTCAGGAATAGGAAGGGCTTATCTGCCTTCTATACCTTGCCCTCTCTGGAAGAGGACTGAGTTCCTTGCCCCTTTTAATGGATCCAGGTACTTGTCCTGGGGAAACTGTTCCCTCATAAGGCTACAGATAATGGTGTTCCTTCTCTATATGTCATATCTCTGAGATTTTTTTTTTAAACTTACCTTCTAAATGCTCAGAGGCAATGCACAGATGAGATTTTTCCAGGTCAAACCCTGCACGCTATCCAAGAGCACACTCCGGCTGATCACTGGGGCATCCTGGACCATATCTATGATTCCAGTTGTGTGAATATTGTACATGGAGCCACAGGGGTTGCCCCCATCCAACCTTAGTAGTCAGGATTTCTTGTCTCCTGATACATGAACTACGTACATGGAATGGAGCCAAATCTACTCCCTGGCCACTGGGCGCTCATATTTCCCCTTGTGTACCAAAGTTTACTTAGCCTTTGAACTATTTATCTGAATAGATGCCAATCACTTCATATGGACTGCAAAGATGGAGTGCAAAGTCCCCAGGGACTGAACTGTAAACTCCTGCTCCCGCTTAAGATGCATCACCTTGACAAGACAGTATTGACATGTTGCCATGACAGAAAATGGTTGAACCACTAAATCCCTGTGGTCAAGCCATCCTAACAAACAATAAGATCTTATTTAGTTGCTCACTCATGTCCGACCCTTTGTGACCCCATGGACTGTAGCCCGCCAGGTTTCTCTCTCCATGGGATATCCTAGCCAAGGATACTGGAGTAGGTTGTCATTTCCTTCTCCGGAGGGATTTCCGGAGCCAGGGATCAAATGTATGTCTCCTGCATTGACAGGCAGATTCTTTACCACTGAGCCACCAGGAAAGCCCAAAGAGTAAGATATTATAAGCGAATGTTATTTCAAAGTAAGTAATGACTGCAGGTTTTTCTCTAGCTTTTGGTAGGACCCCTATTTGTCCTGTTTGGTTGGCAAAGAGCCTGATCATCTTGACCTGAAAGAAAGGAACTCAGGGTGTCGTCATCATCATCTACTCAGACAACATCAAAGAGAAGCCACTGAGTACAAAGCATGTTATAACACACATGCTAAGAAAACATATTTTTCTCTCTCTGTAAAAGAAGGCAATATTTAAAGGATGAAGTCAAAGACATTAAAACACCCATTTTTCAGTCACTTTAACTGAGCACAATGCCAACAGCCAGGTTTAGGGTATATAGAGCAGCCTGCAAACGGGTGAATTTTTGCCTCCAACTATTGGTTCTGTAAATTGTCTCAGAATCCCCTACATTTAGAAGCAGCATCAAAATCCTGCAGTGATTATAAGAAAGGAAATGGCATACCATTTGTTTAGAAGATCATTTCAATTTGAGATTGATCAGGCAGCATCTATATTCATGTCTAACCTGCTAACCCATTAACGGTTCTCAAAAGGATACACGTAGAACCTGCTGCTGCTGCTGCTAAGTCACTTCAGTCATGTCGAACTCTGTGCGACCTCATAGATGGCAGCCTACCAGACTCCTCTGTCCCTGGGATTCTCCAGGCAAGAACACTGGAGTGGGTTGCCATTTCCTTCTCCAATGCATGAAGTGAAAAGTGAAAGTGAAGTCGCTCAGCCATGTCCAACTCCTAGTGACCCCATGGACTGCACCCCACCAGGCTCCTCCGTCCATGGGGTTTTCCCGGCAAGAGTACTGGAGTAGGGTGCCATTGCCTTCTCCTACTATAGCTCATCAACAGTCTTCAGTTAGAAGTGTGGGGTGGTAAAGAGTGGAACTTTGAGACAGCCTTGGATTTGAGTCCAGCTTCCCTGCTTACTTAGAGTCATCTCTCTATATNATGTCCAACTCCTAGTGACCCCATGGACTGCACCCCACCAGGCTCCTCCGTCCATGGGGTTTTCCAGGCAAGAGTACTGGAATAGGGTGCCATTGCCTTCTCCTACTATAGCTCATCAACAGTCTTCAGTTAGAAGTGTGGGGTGGTAAGAGTGGAACTTTGAGACAGCCTTGGATTTGAGTCCAGCTTCCCTGCTTACTTAGAGTCATCTCTCTATATAGGTAAGTGACTAATCTTGCTTCTACTCCTTCATCTCTAAAATGGGTAAAATAGCATTGAATTCATAGAGTTGTACAGAGGAAATGAGACCAAGTGTAAAAATGTATAATATAGTAGTATAAAGTTGGGAAATAATAAGCATCCAAGAAATAAGAGTAGTTTCCTTATTTCCCTCACTTTAAATTAAAGGGGAATTAATTGTGTCAGGGGACTTCCCTAGCAGTACAGTGGATAAGAGTCTGTGTTTCAACTTCAGGGTCATGGGTTCGATGCCTGGTTGGGGAACTAAGATCCTGTATGCAGCAAGGCACAACCAAAAGAAAAGTATATGTCAGTGACTGAAGGACACAAGGACTTTTAATAATTGTGATCTCTTTCCCCTATGAACTTGTGCAAATGCACTTAAGATCTATTTTAATTGTATGGNGGCAGTACAGTAGATAAGAGTCTGTGTTTCAACTTCAGGGTCATGGGTTCGATGCCTGGTTGGGGAACTAAGATCCTGTATGCAGCAAGGCACAACCAAAAGAAAAGTATATGTCAGTGACTGAAGGACACAAGGACTTTTAATAATTGTGATCTCTTTCCCCTATGAACTTGTGCAAATGCACTTAAGATCTATTTTAATTGTATGGCAACTGTATACAACCATGCATTACCTCTTNAGCAGTACAGTGGATAAGAGTCTGTGTTTCAACTTCAGGGTCATGGGTTCGATGCCTGATTGGGGAACTAAGATCCTGCATGCAGCAAGGCACAACCAAGAGAAAAGTATATGTCAGTGACTGAAGGACACAAGGACTTTTAATAATTGTGATCTCTTTCTCCTATGAACTTGTGCAAATGCACTTAAGATCTATTTTAATTGTATGGCAACTGTATACAACCATGCATTACCTCTTATGTTATCTAATATTTCAATCACAGCATATATTGGTTATGCTTTTAAACACACTAGATATTGTAAGCTCCCAGCTGAATGAAATGTTCTTGAGCACAAGGGCTGTTAGCCTCTGTTCACAAATATACTTTTCAGTTCTGTTCAGTTCAGTCACTCAGCCATGTCCAACTCTTTGCGACCCCATGAACTGCAGCATCCCAGGCCTCCTTGTCCATCACCAACTCCCAGAGTTTACTAAAACTCATGTCCATTGAGTCAGCGATGCCATCCAGCCATCTTATCCTCTGTCATCCCCTTCTCCTCCCACCTTCAATCTTTCCCACTATCAGGCTCTTTTCCAATGAGTCAGCTCTATGCATCAGGTGGCCAAAGTACTGGAGTTTCAGCTTCAACATCAGTCCTTCTGATGAACACCCAGGACTGATCTCCTTTAGGATGGACTGGTGGGATCTCCTTACAGCCCAAGGGACTCTCAAGAGTCTTTCCAACACCACAGTTCAAAAGCATCAATTCTTCAGTGCTCATTTTCTTAATAGTCCAACTCTCACACCCATACATGACTACTGGAAAAACCATAGCTCTGACTAGACGGACCTTTGTTGGCAAAATAATGTCTCTGCTTTTTAATAGACTGTCTATGTTTGTCATAACTTTCCTTCTGAGGAGTAAGTGTCTTTTAATTTCATGGCTGCAGTCACCATCTACAGTGATTTTGGAGCCCAGAAAAATAAAGTCAGCCACTGTTTCCCCTGTTTCCCCATCTATTTGCCATGAAGTGTTTGGACCAGATGCCATGATCTTCGTTTTCTGAATGTTGAACTTTAAGCCAACTTTTTCACTCTCCTCTTTCACTTTCATCAAGAGGCTTTTTAGCTCCTCTTCACTTTTGGCCATAAGGGTGGTGTCATCTGCATATCTGAGGTTATTGATATTTCTCTTGGCAATCTTGATTCCAGGTTGAGCTTCATCAAGCCCAGCATTTTGCATGATGCACATATTGCTTAAAAAGGCAAAATTTTTGCCACAGTGTTCACCTTGTATATTCTGATCTTTCACTACTCCCCACTCAGAAAGATTAATAGCTTAGAGATTTTAAGTTATCAATAAACACTTTCTCAAGTTCTTTATGGACGAGGTTGATCACACTTACTACCTGAGCTTCTGTTTCACCTAATATATATAATCCCATTGATGGTTCATATTCTTCACAGGCAGTAGTATTAAAGTCCTGAAATTCTAGTAAACTATGATTTTCCTTTAGACCAAAAATTTTCCAGTTTGGCCACTAAACCTCTTAGGACTTTGTGTTGCTTTTGCAGTGTTGCTAAGAAGGTGTCCCTTTTTGTCTATCCCCAGGGGAAGTCAGGTAGACAGAGTATCACTAGTAAAAGGTCTCTTGGGAACTTTCTGGAAATCACAGTTGCTTGTCTTCCCTGATACTGTCCTTCCTAATGCAACACAGGTAATAATGAACATATGGATGTAAATTTATATTCTGTTCCTAAAAACTAACTTATAGATGATACTGTTTGCAGAACCCCAGAAAGATTTACCTCCAACAGATAATCTGACAATCTGTCTCTTAGCACAATACTTTGCAATCTCCCTGATCACTTTCTTTAAATGAGTTAAAAGAGGTCCATAGAAGTCAACTGTTTTGATCAATACTACAGCACTTAGAGTAATGAAAGACTTTCTCTGTTTTCAGTTCCAAATAGTAGGAAGAGAATGGAAAATACGATGTTTGTATCCTTTCAAAGAATCACCACTGCACTTTTTTCTTCTGTACATATGATGCTGTACCTGTTCTCACAGGTAATTCTTGGTCAGTGAAGAACACAGTTTGAGAAAGGGGGCATCTAGATCTGATATGCCTGGATTCAAGCCCAGACAATAGCAAAATAATCTCATTTTATCCAGTGGAGATTTGAAAGCATCCCAGTACAATTTGTGGAAGCAAAAGATGGAAGAAGTACAGGCCTGGCATATACAGTATTATTATCTCCCTGGGTGATTATAAATGAGCCAAGATCCTACTTCTAGAAATATACTTCTGCCAGTAATTATCTGTATGACTTCAGTTAAACCACTTAATTTCTCCAAATCTCCACTTTGTCATTTGTAAGAGAGTCAGACATTCTCAAAGGTTTTTATTTGCTCAAAATTCTATGATTGGTTTGAAAAGTGAAAGAGTTAGTCCTCAGTTATACCTAACTCTTTGTGACCCCATGGACTGTAGCGTGCTAGGCTTCTCTATCCATGAAATTCTCCAAGCAAGAATACTGTGGTGGGTAGCCATTCTCCTCTCAAGGGTCTTCCCAACCTAGGGATCAAACCTGGGTCTCCTGTATTGCAGACAGATGTTTCACCATCTGAGCCACCAGGGAAGCCCCCAAAATATGGAACACTTCACAAATTTGCATGTCATCCTTGTGCAGGGCCCATGCTAACCTTCTCCATCTAGTTCACGTTTTAGTGACGTGTTGCCAAAGAGAGCACTTAATTGATTGAGGCTGTCTTCTTTGCTAAATGTTGATAATTTTACATGTCCCTCGATTGTCTAAAGCAAGATGAAGTGCTTCTAGAAATGAATTCACTCTGAGCTCCAGGAACTACATTTTTTTCCAGAGTCAAAGGTGATTTGGTTTCTTCCTTCAACGTCAGAAATTAGTTGGAGCAAAAAGTAACACATTCAAAAAGGAAGAAGGAGTTCTGGTTGGGTTGTCCACTTTATCTTAAGGAAAGCACTTTCCTGGTAATGTAGTAAGTGCTAGCATGTACATTTGCAAACCAGATTGGTTTTGTCCAGAGACCTACCCAGGCCTTAGATACACAGATCCATAGACAACAGGTTGTTACCCTAGAGATGCCCACAATCAACTGCCTGCTTCTTTCCAAAGTCCCAGGTGGGATCAATGGTGATTTAGTAAAAACGTACCTGATGACAGTCCTTTTTTAAATCCCTGATAAACTAAAATGGGGACTTTTATATGAAACAACTGTTTTTAAAGCTCTAAGTATAAAACAAGCTTCCAGATTCCATTTGCATTTAATTTGGTATCAGTAGATGTATATTTTCTTCTNTTTGTTGGCAAAGTAATGTCTCTGCTTTTGAATATGCTATCTAGGTTGGTCATGACTTTCCTTTCAAGGTAAACATATCCTTAAAACTTCTTTTAAGAAGAAATAAATGTCTTTCAGAAATATCTTTACTCTAAATGCAAACTAAATTAGATTTTTCATTACTGTCTCTGGGGTCTGTCATGCGTTTTTGTCTTGTAAAGAAGATACTTTAAAATCTCTCAGGGGCTTCCAGAGACACATCCCTTTGGCAGAAATCTTCTCTCTTAGGAAATTCACCCAAAATTCTTAATAACTTCCACATTCAGATACCATGACCATACACAAGATCAGAAAGAGCACCATCATTGCTTTTAACAATTCCCTATACAGCATCATGGTTTCTTAAGTGCTTTTAAGTGCATTATTTTAATTGATTCTCATGAAAACCTCTTAGAGGCCTTCTAGAAAGTGTTATCATCCCCAGTTTGCAGATAAGGCAACTGAGGCTCAGCAAAAATTACACAATCAGTAAGCCACAATTTAAGACTCTCGTTTCATTCAACAAGCATTTGTCGAGTATTCCTCATGGGTTCTCTCTGCCCTGTGTACTCCTCCTCAGCCTCACATGCTTGCTTCTATCATAATATGGTGCTTATCATGAAGGATTGCAATTGTCTACCTGCTTATCTGAATCCACCTCTGGACCATAATCTTCTTGCAGGCAAGCATTTGCCCTTCCCTAGTTGTATGCCTAGTACCCAGCACCCCCACCAAAAGGCACTCAATAAACACTTATGGAATAGATGAATGGGGACAAAATTTTAAAAAACGTGAGGAAGAATGCGTAAAAGGGACAAATTAATTGTTTTGGGTGAATGCACATTATATCATCTTTTCCCAAGTCTTAACATCCTATAACTCAATTCTTCTCAGCAGACAGCAAGGCTGTTGGGAGATTAAAACACTATTCTCCTGGGAAAGGAGCAAAGCCTATCACTGAGATCAGTCAACAGGACTAGATGATTGTGAAAAAGCATGAAATGAAGTCTGCTTATTGTTCCACTTTCCAAATAAAGCTGTTCACCTGCATAAGTTTCCATTCTGACTATGTCACATTCCTTAGGCAAGTCTAACTTCCTCCAAAGAAAAGGACAGAAGTGACAACCTCTGACTTAAAGTTACCAAACTAAAGGGAACCAAAGCTCGTCAATGAAAGGAAGAGAAGTTCATTGACTCTGGGGTGGAGAATTACTGAAACAGACTCTCAAGGGACATTGAGAAGTCACCCCCAGAAAATTTTCAAGAAGACCATGGAAATCTATGTGAAATATATGCCTTTCTGAGTCCTTCTCAGCTGTAGCATCTTACTACCTACTTCTCTCATTACCCTATACTCTTAACCAATATTATTGCTCCTGCCTCCTTCCTTGCAACATCTTTTTTCAGTCCATAGCCATCTGGTTGCACAGTCTCCACCTTCAGAATCAGAACCACAAAACATTTGCAGAACTTGTGGTTTTTCAAAAAGTTGGCAGAGAATGTGTTCTCCAAGTGATGGTATCAATTTCCCCATGTGGGAAAAATGCCAGTTGCTAGTAACAGTATGTGATGCTAAGCAACCAGATTGGTTCCAGGAGGCACTTTGGTGTCTGAAAAGAACACCAAACAAGAATTTGAAGACACATTTATGGCCTGATGCTTTCAAACACTTCAATGTGACCTCAGATAAATCACTCAGTTTCTCTGATGCTCTGTCTTGTTTCCCACCGCTAAAGCAAGCATGGGCTCTTCCAGACCCTATATACTAAGTTCTTCTCTACTACTTACAACTGTCACTGGGGGTGGAGGGGGATGAGGGTTCATGATTAAGAACTCTTGACAACCACAGAGCTTTCTCTTCCAGACTAATTAACAGCATGGCTTGTCTGTTGTTGTTTTGTTTTCTCCTGTTCCAGAAAAACTAGGAAACAAATAGAACAGGATTAGGGGAGACGACCTGGGTCAACACTGAGGGAAAATATGTATCAATCAAAACCAAATATTGTGTCTAGAAAAGGATAAAGAATAAGAGAAAATATTTGTAACCGCTAGTAAAACAAAAGTCACAGAAGAAAAATTCTATGAAGTCATTTATGCTTAGCCTGCTCTAAATAAAAATAACCAACAGATAAGTTCACTGTTTGGACCATCTGTACCCGATAAGCACACGTCTAAATCCTGGCACCATCTGCTCAACTGAAATGCAGTGCTCTGTCAATACGTCACATCACAATGATGACAGCAAGGAAAGCAGCCTCGTGGCGTAGGATCTAAATAATGACCGTCTTGAACGGGATGAGAAACCAGAGCCACACCAACTTGCTTAGACATTACTTAGTGTTTTATGTTCACCCCAGTTAAGACCCAGTAGAGGCATGTGACTGACAGAGTCAAGCAGGCAGGCTTCCATAGCAGAAGAAATATCTGGGGCAGGGGCCCAAAACACCCAAGGACCTCGGACTGACGAGAAGGAACACTGAAAGTGGGAGATCAAAGCAGAGATTCAACAGTATTTCCATCTATCTAGGGCTGGTCATTGATATNCATGTGACTGACAGAGTCAAGCAGGCAGGCTTCCATAGCAGAAGAAATATCTGGGGCAGGGGCCCAAAACACCCAAGGACCTCGGACTGACGAGAAGGAACACTGAAAGTGGGAGATCAAAGCAGAGATTCAACAGTATTTCCATCTATCTAGGGCTGGTCATTGATATCTAGCCACCTGACCTACCAATCATGGGGCACTTTTCAGTGGGGAGCAGGCAAGCCACTAAAACATAGTGAAGTACTGAGATAGCCATTGTCAATATGATAAATCCTTAAATTTTGAAACTTTTATGATCGCCTAAAGTCCTTACCTTACAAATGAGGAAACTGAGGCCCACAGGGTTAAGCAACTTTCCCAGGTCAACATCCCGTTAGTACCAGAATAAATTTCCTTCCTCCCAAACCATTGCTTATCCCATGACGCCTTCCAGCAGCCAACAGCATCTGTATTTATCTTCCTTTCCTTCCTCACACACATACCAAAAAAGTCACGTGCTTTTCAAGCTATTCATCCTAATGGCTTTTCTAAATTTACCTACTATAGTACTATCTTACAAGCAAGCTTCTCTAAGATGGTGTCTTTCATAATCTTTAGCTCTCTTTCATCAAATATGAGTTGTCCATATTTTATATTACCTCTGCACTGCTATGAAAGAGCCATGTCCATGATTTGTAGCTAAGTATAATTAAGTACATGATGTCTACTGTGCTTTATTCTAGACATACCAGACTACCTTCCAATTTCATGTAATTCCCTTCAAAGGTTCATGACTTTGCACATGCTGTTCCTTCTGTCTGAATAGCTCTCTCCCCCATTCCAGAGCCCCATCCATCAACCCAAATCCTGTTCATCTCAAAAGACCCAACTCAAATTAGCTTTTATTACTGTTATTGTTGTTATAGAAGACCCTCTTCTTTGGAGGTATCCTTGATTTCACCCGAAAGGCAGAACTGATTTCTCCCTCTGCATTTTATTTGTGCCTCAGATACAGTATTTATTCATTATCTGGTAATTAGTTGTGTCTGTATTTGTGTCTTCACTAGAGTATCAGCATTTCATGTGCAGAGACAGGGCTGTATGTATCTTCAGCATCTAATAGTGCCTGGCATGCAGGAGGACCTAGGTAAATGTTTTGCTGTCTAGTGCTGTCAATCCTGTAACAGAGTCATTGCCAAGATCTATGCCATTTTCCTTTTTAGAGAATCTATACATTGAAAATGACTGTTGTTTTGTTTTGTTTTAGTTTTTTGCAGCTGCTCTGGGTCTTCCTTGTGGCACACAGGCTCTCTAGTTGTGATATGTAGGCTCTAGAGGAAGGGGGTTCAGTAGTTGCAGTGCATGGGCTTAGTTGTAGTATGTGAGACCTTAAATCCCCAGTCAAGGATCAAACCCAGGCTCCCTGCATTGGAAGACAAGAGTCTTATCCATTGGGCCCCCCAAGAAGTCCCTGACAATGACCTTTTGATATAAAAATTACTACGGTAAGTATCAGGTCTGTGATAAAACTGGGTATACAAAGAAAGAATGTTCAAACTAACAAGTTATTTAAACTCTTATGGTGGGTTTTGTGCCCTTTAAAATAAGAATCAGACATTTAAGTGTTTTTGAAGAGCATGAAAGTCATTTCCTGAGGTATAAATTTTCAAAAGAGAATCTCAAAATACCTGTCTATAATTTGATATGAAAGAGAGACTATTATGCTATAATTCTCAATGTAAAAACTAAATAATAATAATCTCTCACTTCTATAACAACAATAACAATAATAAAAGCTAATATTTATTGAAGGCTTACCATAAGCCAGGTATTTTGCTAAGCACTTTATATTTGCAATTTCATTTAACGTTCTTAGCAACTCCATAAGGTACATACTATCATCATTTCCATTTTATAGATGAGGAAACTGAGATTTCAAGGGTTTAAGGAACTGTGTGCACAATGTCAAATAAGAAATAAGTGATAGAGTGAGGGTTTGACCCAGTCAGACTGACTCTACAGCTCCTGTTCTAAATATAACCATGGAAACAAAGAACTCAGCAAATTTACTGAAGATCCACGGGCTAATGAGGAGACAGAGGACTTTATCCTCCATTAACTATTACAGAGAAGCCACATCCTTAGGAAGGAGAGCAGAATTTTCCCTCCTCCCAAACATATCTGTTTGGTGAAATGATTATTTTAGGCTGATTATCTTCAAAAAACAACAGGTATAGGAAAAGCTATAAAAACTTAGAAGTTAACATTTTCAAAGATACATTTACATTTATAAAGGAAATCTCTGTTTATAAGAGTGTTTTTCTCTCTTTATCAGGAAGAAGATTATTAAATCTCTTGAAATTCTTATCGATGGAGAAAGCAAGGACTTAAATCTGCATAAAATCTTACCACTGTATGTTATGCTTTGCCTGATTGTTGTTGTTGCTATTCAGTTGCTCAGTTGTGTCCAACTCTTTGCAACCCCATGGACTGCAGCATGCCAGGCTTCCCTGTCCTTCACTATTTCCTGGAGTCTGCTCAAATTCATCTCTATTAAGTTGGTGATGCCATCCAACCATCACATCCTCAGTCACCCTCTTCTCCTCCTGCCCTCAATCCTTCCCAGCATCAAGGTCTTTTTGATCGAGTCGGCACTTTGCATCAGGTGGCCAAAGTATTGGGATTTCAGCTTCAGCATCAGTCCTTCCAATGAATATTCAAGTTTTTGCCTTTAATTGGTTTCCCATACCCCCTACCCTCATCTTTTATCTTTAGCTGAAGATGGTATTATAGATGATGGGATGGGCCATTTCAGGAGTTATTCAGTTTTTCTGGGTATCTCCCATGTATACAGGAGGCATACATATTATTACAGTTTTGTTTGTTTTCCTCAAGTTAATCTACCTTTTATTACAGAGGGTTCTGAGCCAAGAATCTAGAAAGAAAAAAGGAAAATTATTTTTCCTCCCTTCACTTGAGAGAGGCACTAGAATCTTCACAGAAATAGGAAGCATAAGACTTTTATCAACCCAGAGGAATAATAGATTGTTACATTGAATGGATTGTTATTGAAATCACTGAATCAGTAGACTAAGCTTTATGCATAAAAACAAGATTATCATCCACACAAAATGATCCCTCCTAGCATACGCTGAGAACTTTTTTCCATCATCTGGGTGTGCTTGTGTAGTTTCATGGGACAGAAATTGAGCTGGGCTTTAGTGAGGCTAGTGTGCATATTTCCTGGCAATCATTTATTTATTGCTTATTGGACAGCTTTATTCTTTCATCCAGAAGAGACAGAGTTAGTGATGTACTTCTATTTTCATTTGGAGAGAGAGGGAAAGGCTGAGGTTCCTTTAGGGAGAAATTGGTTTCTTGCCCAACTCAGTAACTCATTTTTTTTTAATCATGATAACTTTTATCTTTGGAAAAGAGAGGGATTCTGAGGTATACAGTTTATATATGTATCAACTTCTTTATATAACACTTTGTAGTTTAATAAATGTTCTCTTGTAGTCATCATCTTATTTGAGCCATACAACCAACCTACTAAGGTAGGTGAATTTGTTCCCATTTTTCACAGGAAAGCCTGACTCAGCTATACACCTTGGCTCACAAAGCTGGTAAGTAGCACAAATAGGGTATAAGACTCACTCTCATCCTTCTGATTCCGTGGAACAGCCATTTGTCTTTGTGGTTGAGTGAAACTTCTTACAAACAACCTCATTGGTTCAGCATCTCTCATGTTACCTAAATAGTTTCTGATCCCTGGGATGGAGAAGGTATTCATGAATAGTAATTATTCAAGCAAGACAGATTGCGTGGGAAAAAAATGTGTGAGGCTTTTATATATCACACTGCTCCAGAGTGAAATCCTGAACTGTTTCATATAGAGTGAGGTTCAGGAGCAACAGCTTGAGAGATAGATGGCCACAGTCTCTACCAGAGAGGTTTGAACAATTCATCTTGACTTTTGAATTTGGAACATCCAAGGGAAACATCAAAGGCAAAAATGATTCATTTCCCCCCCCATTACTCAGAAGTGGCTATAATACGGCACCTGTTTTGCATCAGGTAACTGGGAGAGCAAATGCTTCTGTACAAAAGCAACCTACACTAATTGAAGATTATATTCTTTACAACAGATCATCTCCTCCTCCTCGTTTATTCAAATTTGTTTTTGCCTAACCAGAAAATATTACAATTTTGTTTTAATCCTTGAAGACTTTTGTCTAACAAATACTATAGCTTCCTGGCTGCAAAGCAGATACTGCAGAGATTAAATGATGAGTACTAATTAGGGTTTTTTAAATTCTCCCTTGTCTCCCTCCCCTTCCTAGGATTGACTACCTGGACAGGAAATGATTTATCACGACCAGATAAAATCAGTCAGCACAATTCAAACACCTGGGCAATTTTGCTTTATCTTCCTAGGTAAGCTGGGTTTCTTTTATGTTCATTATCTGTCCTGTTTATGGAAGATCAAAAAGGTGTAAAACAAGAAAAACCCAACTGGAACAATGGATTCCATTTAAAGTGCAAATAATGCAGCAGTCCTTTGGGGATGGGCCTGAGATAGAACCTAAAGCCATCATCACTAAACTCTTGGATTTTTACAATAAAAATTAAAAGAGGTGGATGGGAAGGAAAAGAATAAAGAATTGTGAAGAGGACTGACATGCAAGCTTCACATATCTTTTTGCTGTCTTCTTTCTCTCTTTTCCAGGCTTCGGGAGAAAGCTCTGATAGATAAGACTCCTATAAAACTCAGCTGGAAACAGAGTTGNAGGTGGATGGGAAGGAAAAGAATAAAGAATTGTGAAGAGGACTGACATGCAAGCTTCACATATCTTTTTGCTGTCTTCTTTCTCTCTTTTCCAGGCTTCGGGAGAAAGCTCTGATAGATAAGACTCCTATAAAACTCAGCTGGAAACAGAGTTGATCTTGATAGAATCAAGCCCTCATAACGTAGATATCAATATCTTAAGATAATGAATTTAAAATAATAGTCAGAATTTCTCCTGGGACTGAAGAAAAGTGACAAAGATAAAAATCTTCATCTCCACTTGTGCCTATAAGAACACCACCAGCAAAGTTAACTTTCACAGTTGACATGACTATCTTTTATTTAATGGTTGATATAGCTTTTGTTATGAAACTGGAGGCCCATTCAAGTGGGTACCTGCAAAGCATGTATCCAAATCAGGAAGACACTATTCTACAATAATTGAAAAACAATGCTCTGCCAGAAACAAAGGTTCCATGCTTCCAATCTGGCAGGAAAAGATACAGAATCTCAGGGTCCACACACGAATCTATATGTGATACCAGTGAGAAACCTGGGATTCCTTTAAACAGAGGCTGCTAAAGTTTACTTTTCAAGATAGTAGCCACTTGTCATTTGCACCTATCGAGCATGTGAATATAGCAAGTGAAACTGAAGAACTCAGTTTTTAAAATTAATTTAATTGGAGGCTAATTATTTTACAATATTCAATGTTTTTTGCCATACAATGACATGAATCAGCCATGGGTGTACATGTGACCCTGGNTATGTTTTCCTCTAGGAGTTTTATAGTTTCTGGTCTTACCTTTAGATCTTTAATCCATTTTGAGTTTATCTTTGTGTATGGTGTTAGGAAGTTGAAGAACTCAATTTTTACATTTTATTTAGTTTTAATGATTTAAACATTTTAAAAACTGAAGTCCTAAAAATATTGAGAAATATATTGAAAGATATATTTGATATATTGGGTCACATTAAAACATTTTATTCAAATTCATTTTACTCTTTGTTTTTGCTTTTTGTCATGTGACTACTAGAAAATTTTAAATTACATATATGGCTCCTGTAATGTTTCTATTGATGAATATTGCTCTGAAGACTGAAAAATCTACCTAAGGGACAGAATCCACCATAGGTCTAATGGCAGAATCTCTTGGGTTGGCCAAAAAGTTTGTTTGGTTAGTGAATACACTGTTCAATAAAGTTCTTGCTGAAAATGAAAAATATGTCTTTTATTTTTACTTAAAACCGAATGAACATTTTGGTTAACCCAATACTTTAAATTCCATCAAAAGGTGCCAATTTGCCAGAAAGAGAAAGACTGGTAGCTAGGTCTTCTGACAGCATGGTCACATGTCATATGAAGGATGAGAGTCCAGGTTCTAGAAATCCATGGCTCAGGTCTGAACCCCAGCTCTCCTTCTTATTAGGAGACTTGGGCAACCTGCTTAGTCACTTTGATCCCATCTCAACGTGACTTTGCCCATCACTTTGAGTGTTCAGACAGTGAATCTAATATATTTAGCAAGTAAGTGCTCAAAACATATAGCTATTACTAATGTTGTCATTAGCAGAAGCTTTGTTATTTGAACATTATTAGGAGATTATCTGAAATCCAAATACGAATTTAAGAGAAACTGTGATCTCATGAATCATACACAATAATATATTTGCCAAATATACACAAAAAAATAATTTGCCAAAGGGTGGAATAATAATCCATCCTTTGGCAAACCACCAGGTATCAAGAACATTCAAGATCTGAGGAAAGTTTACTCTTCTTAATGAAGATTTAATGACATGGTTGAAAACCTTTGTCTTTTCTTTTTGTGGTACTTTCATTTCTGGAACATTCTTGACAGCAGTAGGGAGCAAAGGTATAGCAGAGGATGGGAGGGACTTTGTCAAACTCATAATTCAGCCTAATGCTCACCTTATAGACTGCATTCATGGAAAGTGATTTATATACAAATTTGCTTATCAGTCTATGCCCTCTACTTAAATATAAGCTTCATGAGAGCAGAAATTGTATTCACTCTGAATCTCTAAACTTAGAACATATCTGGTAGATAACAAGCATTCAATAAATATCAAATAAACTAATGAAGACTTAATAAATAATAGTATAGCTAAAAAGAAGAAATATATGAGAATGGGCCACTAAAATGTACCACAAATGTTCATAATACAGTCAGATATCATGAAGTGTCACATAAGGATTAAACAATAGTGAATTTAGGTAACACTAAACTAGCAACGAAAGCAGAAGGAAGATACTGGTAAGAATAAATGGTGATTACTAGATGCTTACAAGTCTTTCCACCACATAGGATGAAATCCAGCAGCTTAGCATATCATATAAGGCCATTCACATCTGAGTTCTGCTTAGCTCTCCATACAGAGTCTTTGTCTGCCCTCTTCCCTTATATTCTAACCATGAGGTTAGGGAAACAAGCATGATCCATCTCATTTCCATGCCTCAGCACCTGCTTTTCCTATAATGCTATTCCTTGTATTATCTGCTTCATAAATTTCTCATTCTTATGTCTTTGCTTAAGAACTTCCACCTTGGGGAAGACATCCATGATCACTCAATATTCCATACAGAATTAAGCTCTTCTCTTCTATTTTTCCCAATACCTGTATCACCTCTATATTATAAAAGCAGTCCATACATTCATACACAACACACCACTTAGGTCATGTACAAAGATCTGGTGGCATAAATCAAGCCATAGACTTATACATGACAGTTATTCCAAAATAAGAAAAAAAAAATCACATTCCTATAGGAATTCCTGTAGGAATTTAAGACAGTAACTTTGAAATACAGTTCCTACATTTAATACCTTTTTTTTAACTTTGATATTTTTTCCTTTCTAATTGAAAATTCACTCAACTGGCTTAAGTCCAGTGATATCCATTTCAGGCTAAAGATCTGCCTTAGTCAGCATGCCTAAAGATGTCCATCTTTTTCTCTACTATATTAAGATTATGCGGTATATGCTTATCACCTATATTAGCACACCCATTTGTTATTTTCTACTCATCTTCATAAGATAATAAGGGCAAGATGCGAAAAAATATTCAAACAGTTATTCAAACTCTTTCATACTGGCAAAGATGATAACGCAGCTGAAACTGTATCCTGCAAGTCCTTGCAACACCTTTCACCCCTGCAGCCCCAAAACATGGAAGAGTGCAGTGCACTGGTGGTTCGGTTCAGTTCAGTCGCTCAGTCGTGTCCGATTCTTTGTGATCCCATGAATCGTAGCACGCCAGGCCTCCCTGTCCATCACCAACTCCCAGAGTTCACGCTAACTCATGTCCATCGAGTCAGTGATGCCATCCAGCCATCTCAACCTCTGTCGTCCCCTTCTCCTCCTACCCCCAATCCCTCCCAGCAGCAGAGCCTTTTCCAATGAATCAACTCTTCGCATGAGGTGGCCAAAGTATTGGAGTTTCAGCTTTAGCATCAGTCCTTCCAATGAACACCCAGGACTGATCTCCTTTAGAATGGACTGGTTGGATCTCCTTGCAGTCCAAGGGACTCTCAAGAATCTTCTCCAATATCACAGTTCAAAAGCATCAATTCTTCTGGCCTCAGCTTTCTTCACAGTCCAACTCTCACATCCACACATGACCACTGGAAAAACCATAGCCCTGACTAGACAGACCTTTGTTGGCAAAGTAATGTCTCTGCTTTTGAATATGCTCTCTAGGTTGGTCATAACTTTCCTTCCAAGGAGTAAGTTGGTGCTTAATAAATCTATGCTGGTGAATGAATGATTTGGTAGGCAAATGACACAAAGCATCTGACATGCCTCAGCCCCTTTTAATTAACCATGGGACAGGGGTAGGGCAACACACCACACATAAGCCATTATGTAAATCATGTGGGTAAGAGAGATGAGTCTTGAAAGCCAGATTAAAATTGCAGTACTGATGCCTCCTAAGTTTGGAATCTTTGACTTATTTACTAATTCTTGGCCTCAATTTTTCTTTCTAAAATGAAGGGCACAGAGTTGCTATGAAGTTGAAATAACTTAATTCTTGGTGCTTTCAGTACCAATACAGATGATCTTTGAATTCTCTCAAATCCTCTCTTCCAATAGTCACATTTTCCACCCTCCCTCAGCCAGTCTCTTCCAGAGCCAAACCCTGAATTATGTCATTATTAATTGTTTGACCCTCTGTAAGTTCAGTTTCAAACATCCTACCATCTTCTCCTAGCTTTCCAGCTCGTTTTCTCCAGTACAAGATTGTAACAACCTTTGACTCCACAGGGACCATCAGTGCATTGATCCTATATCTTTTTATTGTCCTTCATCTCTCTCATGTCCTTGTTGCACTTCTTAGCAACTTAAATTCAATAGCCAATCATTTTAATAACTTTCTTGCTTACATTTTCAACTCTTTTTGCCTGTACTTTGTAAAACCTCACACTTGCTGATTAGGATCAAATCTGGGTCTGCTCTTCACCTGCTCCTATGCAGTTGGATGTGGCTGGAGAAAAATGTACAGCCACACTGAATGATATTACTTTGAATTCACAGCCACTTGCTTCAAGTGAATCTTTAATGCTGCCAGTCAATACTTCCCCCTAATTCATTCAATTTCCCACAGCGCTAAAAAACTATTTAAAACATCTCCTCACTCTTTAAACCTCACTTACTTCCTTCACCATCATCAGTATTTCAGTTTCTTATTTTATTGAGCAAACAGAAGCAATACAGAGAGAAATCAACAAGCTCCCACCAAAGCATTCCAGTTGTGTCTGTACCCAAATGCTCCAGTACTATTTGCTCCAGTACGATTTACTATATATACATATACATATACATGAATACACATATACATAAATGTGATTGTATGTACCTATACTATTTCAATATCTATTATATATCTCATCTGTATTTATACATCTTGTTACTAGAAATAGCAACCTACTCCAGTATTCTTGCCTGGCAAATTTCATGGATGGAGGAGCCTGGTAGGTTACAGTCCATGGAGTTGCAAAGAGTCGGACATGACTGAGCAACTTCACTTGCAGGCTCAAAACAAAGAATAAACTCAATTTTATTCTGTCTCACTTTTCCGAGGATATCACTCCAACTGTTTCTCCTCTCTCTCCTGTATTGTTGAATTTTCCCTTACTCCTGAATCCTTCCTACATGAATGCTAAGCCGCTTCAGTAGTGTCTGACTCTTTGAACCCCATGGACCACAACCTGCCAGGCTCCTCTGTCCATGTGATTCTATAGGCAAGAATACTGGAGTGGGTTAGCCATGCCTTCCTCCAGGGGGTCTTCCCAACCCAGAGATTGAGCCTATGTCTTTTACATATTCTGCATTGGCAGAATATTGGGTTCTTTACCACTAGTACCACTGGGAAGCCCTGAATTCTTCCTGTGTGTGTGCTCAGTCACTTCAGTTGTGTCCAATTCTTTGCAACCCCATGGACTATATCCTGTCAGGCTCCTGCCCATGAGATTCTCCAGGCAAGAACACTGGAGTGGGTAGCCGTGCCCTTCTCCAGAGGATCTTCCCAATCCAGAGATCAAACCCGTATCTTCTACTTCTCCTGCATTGCAGGCAGATTCTTTACCCCTGAGCCACCAGGGAAGCCCCAAATCCTTCATACAGGCATACAAATATACTTTTTCTTCTACCACATTAAAAAAAATTTTGATCTCATTTTCTGTTCTACCATCTAATTTCTGTATTTCGTCTTATGGAAGAGACCTGTTACTCTAGCAACAAACCAGTATATCTTAGCAATTAAGAAAGATTTACAATCTTAGGAGTCAAACAGACTTGACCAGAGTCTGAATCTTAATTTTATTATTTACTAGCTGTGAACTTGGGTAAGGAGCTCCCAAGGTCTCAGTTTTCTTATCTGTAAGAAAAAATAATCCTCGGCTCCTAAGGTTATTCCAAAGAGAGAGCACCGTCACATCTATAAAGCACTTATCCTACTGTCTGCCATATGATTTGTACTCAGTCGGGGACATCTATAATTTTAGAGCACAGTTAAATGAAGAAAAGCAAAAACTAAAAGAAACGGAGGACAGCGAGAGGCTATACTTCCCTATATCTAAGGTTTCAGGATTTTCACCAAGATTCGGAAGGAAAAAGGGTTGTGAGGGTCGACTGGTTTTAACATCAAGAATCAATTTTTCTTTTTAGTTTTTGTTTCTAACTTTGTTGTTATGTATGTCTAGACTTCTAAGGTAATAGAAAATTGCTAGTAACATAAAGTGGTTATACCAATATTATAGTCTTAAAGAACTGTCCTCAAATTCAAAACTAGTAGAGCTGGTAAAAGAAGAGCTCATTTTCAGTATACTTCATGATTTAAACAGAGTTTCAGGTTAGTCAGAGGTTCACGCTTAACTTTGCCTTTTATCTGGAGATGAAGAATGCCTGTCAGAGCATCCGAATTCACCTTCTACTGGACTAACTCATCTCGATTTGCTACAGATTCAAGAACCAGAACTTGCAAATATGTCTTTGTATTTTCTTTAATTTTTAAAGACACATGCTTATTTATTTATTTAGCTTAGGTATTTGGTGGCATGGTGGAAGACAGGATAAATCTCTCCTATTCCATTTCAAATGCTTTTTGACTTCTTTTTAGTACTATGAAATCATGTGCCTTTTCATATCTGTGGCACCTAAGAAATCAAAATCTTAAAAATAATGCTGTGTAGGAGTCCCTGGGAGAAGAGATCGTATCCCAGGAGTTTTGTGTGGGTAACTGAGGACAGATTTGCAGATTTCAGCTCAATCTGGTTTAATTTTTTTTTTAAGCTGTATCATAGGAAAATCGTGTTCATAAGGCTTGAAATTTAAAGAAGAGAGAAGAAAGGAAATCAGTCCTGTCCAGCACCTTCTGCCACCCCACCCTCTGGTGGAGGCTGTGTGTGGGCTTCGCACTTAATCTTGAGAGTCGGTTTCCTTGAAGAGTTACTTTTGACAGTTCAAAAAAGATAGGACTGCCATCTGGTATTTCAGTGGCATTGCATGACAGTTAAGAGTGCAGGAATCGGGGTCAGGGCAGCCGGGATTTGAAATCTTGCTCGCAGAAATTATGAGATCACTGTGATTTGGGTCTGTGGAGTAGGGAGAATTATTATAAAGTTAAGTCCCATCACCCATCCTTGATCTCCATCAGTCCACCTTCACCTTCATTTTTGATATGAGTGAATGAATTCTGCTTGAACTTCATACTACTAGGTTTTTCCCATACAGAAATTTTGAAGCAGCAACTAACAGTGACCTGGAGCAAGTCAAACCTCTCTAAGCCTCAATAATTTATTGTAGAGGTTTCATGAGGATTATATGAGGAACACTTGACTAGATACCTGACATCAAGTTCAGGTATAAAAGATAGCTATGATTATGGTTAGCAACTCAGAATTTAAATATATGCCATTGCATACCTATATTTTATTTCTTTCTGCTCAGGAGGACTTCAGTAGCAAATTAAGACAGCAATTATTTGATTACATTGCATCTGGTTGTGTGGAAGAAAACTTGTTTTCCCATAAAAGGAAGCAAATTACCAAGGCAAATCACAGACTATAAGCAATATGAAAATACAGCTATGATAAAAAGAAAGTGTTCCTGCTGTTTTTATATGGAAGAATATCGCTGGTATGAGGGATTATTTGCAAACACTCCCAAGATAGATTTTTTTGTTTACAATTAATTCTTCACGTTAGGATGGAAAGCATTATCTCAACCAGAGATTTTGCCATGGTCCCTTAAGTTCTTTGGAGGATATATACATTAATAAAATAACATACTAACCTCAGGTTTTATTCACAATATATAAAACAATTCCAGACTACTAGGTGAAAGCATATAAAGCCAGTTGTAATGACCATTTTCCATGCTTTCAATAGTAATAACTCCCACTGTTTATGTTGTATAAAAAAATAAAATAGATAATTAAGGTAACCTTCTCTGTACTGTAACAAATTAGGAGGTAAAATTAACTTACTTTTGTTCTTTACCTTTTTTAATAACTGCCTTTCTCCAATCCATCCTTCATTTAGACTTGCCCTGAGAACTAAACATAAGTCAATGAAAATTTAAAAAGTAGAAAGGAGGAACTTCCCTGTGGCCCAGTGATTGACAATCCACCTTCCAGCTCAGGGGACTCAGGTTCAATCCCTGGTTGGGGTACTAAGATCCCAAATGCCTTGGGGCAACTAAGCCCATGCAACACAAGAACTGAAGCCCATGCAGCCTTAGAGCCCATGCTCCGCAACAAGAAAAGCCCACTCACCACAACTAGAGATGCAGCAACAAAGATCCAGCTCAGCCAAAATTAAATAAGTAAACTTTTTAAAAAACAAATAAAAAGCAGAAAAGAATACACAACGAATAAACCTGACCAAAAAGGTAAAAGCTAATTTTTCAATAGATAAAAATTCACCATATGTTTAGAATGTTCGAGTTAGAGTTTTCAAACAGCTACACTGACCTCTTGATGCTGTGCTCACTCACTCAAGTCATGTTTGACTCTTTGCGACCCCATGGACTATAGCCCGCCAGGCTCCTCTGTCCATGGAATTTTCCAGACAAGAGTATTAGAGTAGGTTGTCATTTCCTAATCTAGGGATCTTTCCCAACCAGGGATCAAATGCATGTCTCTTAGTTCTCCTGCACTGGCAGGCAGGTTCTTTCCCACTAGCACCACCTGGGAAGCCCGTGCCTATACCCACACCTACATCTACGCCGCTGCTGCTTAGTCACTTCAGTCATGTCTGACTCTATGCAACCCCAAGGACTGCAGCCTGCCAAGCTCTTCTGCCCATGGGATTCTCTAGGAAAGAATACTGGAGGTTGCCATGTCCTCCTCCAGGGGAATCTTCCCAACCCAGGGGTCGAACCCAGGTCTCCCACATTGCAAGTGGATTCTTTACCATCTGAGCTACCAGGGAAGCCCCATACCTATACCTATACTTATATCATCAGTTGCTTTCACCATGAGAGGTAATCTTACTATTATAATTTCACATGGTAGGGTAGGGAAGATAGAGAAAAAATAAGTTAATGCCTCCTACACACCAGACATCGTGCTAGGGGCTATGGATACACAAGAACAGGACAAATAGAGTTCCTAGCTCCTGCCCTCATGAAGTTTACAGTCTACTGAGAAAAAAATTAACAAGTAAAGGAAGCAAACATTTACTCATGTGAACAGTGCTATGACAGAAACACAGAGCTGAATAGAGAATGATGAGGAGGCCCTGGCTCCTCCAGCTGGGATGGTGACAGAAGGCCTTTCCAAGGGAAAATTATTAAAGCCTGACTCAGAAAGGCAAGAACCGGAAGAGTTCACAAGTGCAATGTCTCAAGGTGGGAGACTGACCAGCCTACTATAAAAGCTGTCAAAAGGCCATGTGATTGTGCTATGGGTGGACCAGGGCCCACAGAAGCAGCAGGAGAGGTGAGCACACCAAAAGAGCTTCAGGAATGTGTTATGGGGTGTGTTTTTCCTTTTGTTAAGAAAATGGATAGCGTTAGTCCAGAAGGAAACCAGTGAGAAGCAGCCTGATTTTTGTTTGAGAAAACGCAAGATCAGCTCCATCAGATCCATATTTTCTCAGTTTATTCTGAATCCAAGCATACCTATTCATAAGATGAACCAAAAGAGCCTAGAAACGAACTGAGAGAAGCAAACAAGATGGCATGACGTTGGCTTAATCCTCACAGTACCACCATGAGAGAGGCTTCTGTGTTCCCCTTTTAGAGATGAGACAAATGTTCTGAAGGGTCAAGAGGTTAAGATACTCTCCCAGGGGTGCCCTGGTAGGAAGGAACAAAACTAAGATTTTCATCCAGATACATCTGATGCCATTACTGTGCCCAATCATATTTTCACTGCCATTCACAGGGTGCACATCCATGGTTAAAAGTAAATATCAAGTAAAACTGGTATTATCATTCATCTCACATTTCATTCATTTTATATTTCACATTTTATATCTTGAAATTTTCTGCTAAATTTTACATTTAATTTCTTTAAAATAAAATTAACACTTTATTTCTTTAAAATGTGGTGTTTTAGGGAATTTCCTGGTGGTCCAGTGGTTAGGACCCCACAGTTGCATTACCAAGGCCCAATCAATTTCTGTTTGGGGAACTTATATCCCACAAACAGTGTAGTCCTGCAAAAAAATTAAAAACTAAAATGTGGTGTTATGAATTTATTGATCCCACAAATGCTTACTGAGCTCCTCCTGTGTGTTCAGCACTGGGGTAGTTACTGGCAAAGTTATGTGTGAGACTGACAAGGCAAATCAGTAATCCTTAAAGTTAAAATAATAATCATGACATCATTTTGAGAATCATTATAAAAGGAGACTATAGATATAATTATAAAGTATGTTTAGAATTGATTACTGTTCATATAAGGCTATTATTTGGCTTCTAATTTTGCACATATACTTTCACAAGACAAAGGTTTGATGGAAGGGAGAAATGAAGAGTTTAAAAACAAAGACATTGGTTCCTGGAGTAATCAAAATTATTCATACTGGAAATGATGGAATTAACTAAATGAGAAATGGAGCAATGGCTAATGATTTTCAGATACTCCTAAGCCATCCTAGGATAGAATTTCTATGACTCTATCAGTCAGCTAGTATCTTAAAGTCAACAGATGCATTAGGATTTTAGCATTTTCTCCTCTAAGCATTACTATAAAATGTGGTTAAATTTCCTGACACCCCAAGTTCAGATTAGAAGTTTCTTCTCTACCCTTTTATCAATTTATACTTCTTTATCGCATGAGATTGAAATTGCCCATTAACTAGTTCAGTCTCTCCTTAAACTACATGCTCCATGAGAACACTGAAGACCAAATGCATCTCATTTACAGGTGAATCTCTGGAACTGCGTGCATCCTCATGTGCATAGTAGATGTTTGAAATATATTCTAGAAGGAATGTATAAGCCAACCATTGCCGAGACATTTAGGAACCTAGCACACGCAAAAGCAAAGGCTCAGCAAGTTCCCAGAGACTGGCATATAACCAGAAGGTAGCAAATACAGAATTCTGTACAAGCAACAGAGGCTAGACATAGAATCTACCAATTAAAGGAGGTCACTCTAAAATGCCATTTGCAGTAATATGAAGGGACCTAGAGATTGTCATATTGAGTGAAGTAAGTCAGACTGAGAAGGAGAAATATCATACGACATCCCTTATATGTGGAATCTAAAAAGAAATGAAACAAATGAACTTTCTAACAAAACACAAAAAGTGAAGTTGCTCAGTCGTGTACAACTCTTTGTGATCCCATTGATTGTAGTCTACCCAGCTCCTCCGTCCATGGGAATTTCCAAGGAACAGTACTGGAGTGGGTTGCCATTTCCTTCTCCAGGGGATCTTCCAGACCCAGGGATCAAACCCATGTCTCCTGCACTGCAGGCAGACACTTTACTGTCTGAGCCACCACGGAAGCCCAATACAAATGAACTTCCTTACAAAACAGAAAAAGACACAGATTTAGAGAGTAGGCTTATGGTTGTGGGGTGAGGGAAGGATGAGGGGAAGGGATAGTTAGGGAATTTGGATGGACATGTACACACTGCCGTATTTAAAATGGATAACCAAGGACCTACTGTGTAGGTTAGGGGACACTGCTTAATGTTATGTAGCAGCCTGGATGGGAGAGGAGTTTGGGAGAGAATGCATACATGTTTATGTATGCTTGAGTCCCTTTGCTGCTCACCTGAAACTATCACAACATTGTTCGTTTATCAGCTACACCCCAATACAAAATAAAAAGATTTTTAAAAATAAACAAAGAAGGTCACTCTAAGGAAGGGATGACACAATCTTGGTATAAAACTAAATTGTACTTCACATGATGTTTTGTTTTTTGTGCAGATGATAGAAGATTTCAAGGGCCTTCAGTTTCCAATCCATGAGGCCTGTGCACAATGTGAATCACTTCCCTGGCAGATTGTGGAGAAGTACTAGGAAATCGTGAGCATGAGGAATTTGTGAATCAGGATCTCAGTTCTTTGCATACAGATATGATATTTGCTACCCCTCTCATCTGGACAGCCCTGAAAAAAACAAAAAGGTACTTTATATGAGACAGGTCTTCAGTAAGTGTGAAGCAATCAGATCTTTCCAAACAAATAAATATTTTACATTACTGAGCATCCAAAGACCTGAAAATGGCCTTTAAAATTGTTGAAAGTATCACACATTAGAACAGAGTCGTTAGAACTCCAGGCCACAAAAGTATTTATTCAGAAAAGCCAAACAATACTGGTGTTTTCTAAGGAGTGCTTTTTTATGCAAATAGGGCTGAACATCATGCCATTTCACTGCAGCTTGACAAGATGTACACCTTCACACAGGTATCTCTCTGTTTAAAGAGAAAGATATTTCACCTGGTTGGCTAAAGTACAAACTAGTGCAAATGGAATCCTATTATCCATTTGCACTTCACTGTACATTTGCAAGTATGGGCCCAAAGGAAAATTTCTCCACCTGACATAACTGAATGCTTAACCCTGTAAGAAATTGAGCCATAATGCCTGACCAGTGCTCAATATGCTTCTCACTGTTGGCCAGCTCTTTTTCCGTCAAGGGCTCTGCAGCATTTCCTCAAGTCTAGAGTATTCCCTTGGCTTTGATTTTATGCCTCTGCCACACCCTAGCAGTCATATGCCCCATTTCCACAATCCCCGTCACTAGAATTTATCTGCTGTTCCACAGCTCCCTTTACAGAAAAATCACCATCACTGGAATCTGGCTCTCCTCTTCTCTGTGTAACAGCCTAGCAGTGTCAACCCACAGCTCACAGTATTATCTAAAACACAATATTCAGCAGCCCAAAAGTCTTGTGTGAAAGTGTTAGTCACTCAGTCATCTACAACTTTTTGTGACCCCATGAACAAAAAAGTAGCCTGCCAGGCTCCTTTATCCATGGAATTCTTCAGGCAAGAATACTGGAGTGGGTTGCCGTGCCCTTCTCCAGGGGATCTTCCCAAGCCAGGGAAATAAGCCCAGGTCTCCTGCATCTCAGGCAGATTGTCTACTATCTGAGCTACCAGATGTGCACCAGGTTATATATAAAGAATGAATTGCCTCCTATTTTCACCCATGTAAGTAGCTTACAATCACATTATATCAGATACACTCAGAATAAAAAGTTGCTGTAAATGGGGATAACTGGGGCTTCCCAGGTGGCACTAGTAGTAAAAGAACCCACCTGCCAATGCAGGAGATGTAAGAGATGCAGGTTCGATTCCTGGGGCAGGAAGATCCCCTGGAGAAGGAAATGGCAACCTACTATAGTATTCTTGCCTGGAGAGTCCCAGGGACAGAGGAGCCTGGAGGGCTACAGGCCATGGGGTCTCAAAGAGTCAGACACAACTGAAGTGGCTTAGTACACACACACAAATGGGGGTGCAGAAATTATCAGAACTTTCTGCTTCAGAATGGAACTGATGATACAAGTAGAAAGTATGAATTTCTTCACATGGGGCAGTTTTTGAATGGGTCGCACAGTAGCAGACTCCAGAGTACTCTTGTTATTGTTCAGTACCTACGTCGTGCCTGACTCTGCAACCCGTGGCCTGCAGCACGCCAGGTTCCTCTGTCCTTCATGATCTCCCACTCTTTTATTTCCTTCCAAAGTCACACAGTACAGCTACACTGCGCGAAGCAAATGTCTTGTTTTCACTTCTGGAGCAATTTAAATGATCTTATTGTCAGGGACATTTCTCAGTAACCATTTTCTATCGCCGGGAAGGTAAATTCTCTCTAGGCTGAGATTCCTAAAATGTTATTCTAATCCTTCATTAATTGAATATATAATTTAAATTATATTCTTAATTTTAAATTCTACCATATATTCTCCTAGATTCTGAAAAACCACACATTGAAAATAAGGCGGGGAGAAAAGCCATTAATGACTTGCATTATGGAATAGCAAAGGGAAGAAAAGAGTTACTGGAATTGGAAGCTTTTTGAAGGGTTTATTTTTATTTTATTCAGGTTCAATTAAAATCAGTAGCTTGAACTTTCTTTTTAAAAATCACTTCTAGATGCTTTTGTTTGTTTTTGTTTTTTCTTTTTTTTTTTTAACATGCATAGAATCAACAGACTGGACAGAGTATCCAGGAAGACTATTAAAAAGAATCAGGTGAGTTATTTACCTGTATTTTGTCATTCTCAGAGGCCCTTATAATTACTTACTAACATCTCCTTACCTGGATGACAGGAGCGGTCATCAGCACTTGCTATATAGCAACCCATTCAATTCTCGTAACCACACTGAGGCAAGTACCACTGTTACCGTCTCCATTTTCCAGGTGAGGAAACTAAAGCACAAAGTCAAGTGATTTACCAGCGATCAAACAGGTAGGGATTCAAACAACAGTCTGGGCTCCCACACCCAGGCTCTCAACCACCATTTCACGTTGCCTCTGCCTCTGATCACTAAGGAGCTAAGAAGGGAGGGAGGGAGGAAGTAGAATCCCTTGGCAATAAGAAGATTAAGAAGGCCAGCTAGTCATCCTCACAGCACACTTTGCATTCTAGCAGATCCCTCTCAATTTTGCAGCACTTTTCTGAATCCCAAGTCTCTCCTTGGGTTGTTCCTTAAATCCTGGCTCCACCCCAGCTTCAGTTTGCTCCAGCTTGGGTGCATCAACTAAAAGGAAACCACAGGAGACTCCGCTGCTGGTAAGTGTTTTTCTCAGTTCCCTGGAGCTAGAATGTCTGTGCAGGTGCTAAGAGCTAGGCTAAGCACTTTACATACAAAATGGAATTCTCCCTGCAAGATGTCCTGCCCTTAGGACTCAGGGCAAGTCAGGAAATGCTATCATTACTACTAATCACACCAGAGCAATCACATCATCTCTGCTCTCCAGTTCTTCTTTAAGAGATGATGTATTGGTAGATTCAAGACAGTGGCATGTATAACCATAAAAGTCTGCTCTGTGATGACCTAAAGGGGTGGGATGGGGGAGGGGTGGGTGGGAGAGAGGCTCAAGAGGGAGGGGATATATGTACACTTATGGCTGATTCATGCTGTTGTACGGCAGAAACTAACACAACATTGTGCAGCAAATAAAATACACATATTATATACACATGTGTGCTCAGTTGCTTCAGTAGTATCTGAATTGGCGGCCAAGTGGACTGTAGCCTACCAGGCTCCTCTGTCCATGGGATTCTCCAGGCATGAATACTGGAGTAGGTTGCTGTGCCCTCCTCCAAGGGCTCTGCAATGGGCATTGAGTTTCCTTCTTTGAGAAATATTTATGGAGTGCCTACAGTTTTGCAGGTTTTTGGCCAGATGTATCACAAGGAATGTGACTGACAGTTCCCACCTTCACAGAACCTGCTATCTAATGCTACAGAAACAGTTAAATAAGCAGGTAAAGCGCAGCATTATTTGTGTCATGGTAAAAGAAAATAGGGTCCTTTGGAGCAAATATAAGAGGTACCTAATCTAGATGTGGTACACTAGAAAAGCTTCCCATAGAAGGAACCTGTAGATTTGGGACCTAAAGTATTTAATCAAAGCAGGTGGAGGCATAGTTCCAGGCAGAGGGAACATTACACACAAAACTGAAGAAGCAAGTGTATAACAGCATTCAGGATCTGAGGTTAAAAATGCAAGGGATGGGAGTGCAACAGAAAAGGCAAGGGACAGAAGCAGAAGACATATCACGAACAGCTGTGATTCATGTTAGGGAGTGACATGGTCAGACTCACACATTAGGAATCTCACCATATCTGCAGCAGGAAGAAAAGACCCAAAGGGGATTACAACAGACATGGATGGGAAGGGCAATTTTATTTTCTTTGTAATAGTCTAGAAAAGCAATACTGGTGGCCTGGGCCAGAGTAGCATCAGTGGAGATGAGAAGAAATGGATGGATTTGAGGTGGGTGATGGAAAAGAACCATTAGATATTGGAGTTTGGAGAACTGGTAAGGGAGAAAGAAGAGCCACTCAGGTTTTATTCTTCCCTGGGGAACTGGGCAACTGATGAATCCATTTACTGAGATAAGGAATACACGGACAGGTTTGGGAAACATATATAACAAGTTCAGTGGAGTTTCCACACAGTTGAACAAATCCAAGAATGCAAAATTAGAATAACCAGTAGGCAAACTTTCCCTGGCTATTCTAAAAATGATTCTCTCTCCCAGTCACCAGGAGCCTCCTTGGTAGGTTCACTGCATTCCTGATGGTAGCTCAGCCTAGTGACAAGAACAGCAATGGAATGCTAAGCAGTTCTAGGGCTTCCCTGGTGGCTCAGATGTAAAGAATCTGCCTGTAATACAAGAGACCTGGGTTTGATCCCTGGGTTGGGAAGATCCCCTGGAAGAGGTCATGGCAACCCACTCCAGTATTCTTGCCTTGAGAATCCCCAGGGATGGAGGAGCCTGGTGGGTTACAGTCTATGAGGTTGCAAAGAGTCTGACATGACTGAGCGACTAAGCACAGCACAGGCAGTTCTTGGATGACTAGAAAGGAAAACACGGGCCTGCTATATCATCAGAATCAACTTGAACAACAGAGAGAGTAGGTCCCAATTGTTATTTTCCCATGTGACAATCACGAAAAACCTAACAATAAGAAGGTGTCCTTCCCTTGCTTCCAAAACATATAGCATTTCAATCTGCCAAAGCAAATTAAAAATGGACTTGCCAGCAAATGAAACAACCAACAAAGAATTAATCTACAAAATATACAAGCAGCTCATGCAGCTCATACCAGAAAAATAAACGATCCAATCAAAAAGGGGGCCAAAGAACTAAACAGACATTTCTCCAAAGAATACATAGAGATGGCTAAAAAAATACATGAGAAGATGCTCAACATCACTCATTATCAGAGAAAATGAAATCAAAACCACAATAAGGTACCATCTCACACCGGTCAGAATGGCTGCCATCAAAAAGTCTACAAATGATAAATGCTGGAGAGGGTGTGAAGAAAAAGGAACCCTTTTATTTTACACTGTTGGTGGGAATGAAAACTAGTACAGTGTGCAGATTCCTTTAAAAACTGGAAATAGAACTGCCATACAACTCAGCAACCCACTGCTGGGCATACACACCAAGGAAACCAGAATTGAAAGAGACACAAGTACCCTGATGTTCACTGCAGCACTGTTTACAACAGCTAGGACATGGAAGCAACCTAGACGTCCGTCGCAGACAAATGGATAAGGAACTTGTGGTACATATACAGAATAGAATATTACTCAGCTATGAAAAAGGAACACATTTGAGTCAGTTCTAACGAGATGGATGCTATTATACAGAGTGAAATAAGTCAGAAAGAGAAATGCTAATATAGCATATTGACACATATACATGGAATTCAGAAAAATGGCAGCAATGATCCTATATGAAAGACAGTAAAAAGACACAGATGTAAAGGACAGAATTTTGGACTATATAGGAGAGGCGAGGGTGGGATGATTTGAGAGAATAGCACCAAAACATATATATTACCATATGTAAACTGGAAAACCAGTGCAAGCTCGATGCATGAAGCAGGGCACACTAAGCCAGTGCTCTGGGACAACCCAGAGAGATGGGGTAGGGAGGGAGGTAGGAAGGGGCTTCAGGATAGGGGGACACATGTGCACACGTGGCTGACTCATGTCAATGTATGGCAAAAGCCACCAAAAGGTTGTAAAGTAATTAGCTTCCAATTGAAATAATTTTTTAAAAAGAAATTAAAAAAGAAATCAAGATCCTAAGTAAATAAATAAAAATGGGCTCTTCAACACTTGTGACGATTTCTTGCAAGAAATTCTGAACTTGAATCTGATCAAGCTTTAGAATCTGATGTTTAGCTCTAACAAATTTACAGAAAATGCAGGGGTAAGAAAAAATGTGTTACTGGCATCACAGAGATCATAGAGACGGATGAGCAAAACCCAGAGTGCGGACACTTGACATGACAAATAGCTTGGTTTCTTCAAACAAATAAGCTCAAAGGAAAAAAAAGAAAGAAGGAGAGAGAGAGGAAAAGTGTGAAGGGGGATAGAAGGAAGGGAGGGAGAAATAAGATTTAAGACTTTTGCCACTTTGTGGTAATGTCATATGCAATATTCTTTTTCTTTTATAGATAGCAATAAAAGATAATAAACAGGGACTTTCCTGGTGGAACGGAGGATAAGAATCCAGCTGCCAGTGCAGGGGACACAGGTTCAATCCCCTCTTCTGGGAAGACTCTACATGCCTCGAAACAACTAAGCCCATGAGCCACAATTACTGAAGTCCCCATGCCTAGAGTTGTGCTCTGCCACAAAAAAAGCCATTACAATGAGAAGCCCAAACTCCACAACTAGAGAGCAGCCGTCACTCACTGCAACTGGAGAAAAGCCCGTGCACAGACCCAGAGACCCAGTGTATCCAAGAATGTAAAAGATAATGGATGGACCTCACCTGACTCTTGATTCAAGCAAGACAACTTAAAAAAAAAAATACTGTGAGAGAATCAAAGTTTGCACACCAGCTAGATATCAGAAGATATCAAAGTACTATTTGTTTTGTATGCAATAATGTTACTGTGATGCATTTTAAAATTCATTTAATTTTAGAAACATATAGTTTTTAATGGATGAATGAAATGATTAATTCCTGAAATTTGTTTCAAAATGATCCAGTGCAAACAGAAGAGAAAGTAAGTAGGGATATGTGAAACAAGATTAGTCTGGTAATAATCACTGTAAGTTTTGGAGCTGGGTGTTTCTACATTTGGGTGTTTGAAAATTTCCATACTGAAATGTTTTAGCTGACTTGCCAAGAAATGCAGGATTTGAGGAAAGCTGGAGCAAAGACCAAAGAAAAGAGCAACAGTCAGCTGTGACGCAGAGACTGAACATCACCTCCGCTTTCAGAAGAACTGTTTCTGGGCATGGAACCGGCACTTACTCCTCTGTCCAGTCACCCCTCTCCATGGTTTGCGCTTGGAGGTGTTCCAAATGGATCTCGGTGGCATTTTCTCTGTTCATGATTCCTTTGATAAGATCCAAATCTCTTCAGTTTGTCAGAATCATTTGGTCTTCTCTTTCTAACCATATATATACATACCCACACACACACACACACACACACACACACACACACACATATGTTTTAACATATCAAGGGACTTGGGGGCAATCAGAGTTCTCCCCCTTTTTTCTCACATACTGACATTTCTCTTGCTGCCAAATTCATTCAGGGAAGCCAGAGACTTAGGAAGAAGCTACTCAAATCATCTCTTACAANTACACACACACACACACACACACACACACACACACATATATATGTTTTAATATATCAAGGGACTTGGGGGCAATCAGAGTTCTTCCCCTTTTTTCTCACATACTGACATTTCTCTTGCTGCCAAATTCATTCAGGGAAGCCAGAGACTTAGGAAGAAGCTACTCAAATCATCTCTTACAAGGAATCAGGCTCAGGTAACATATCCCATTTAGCATGAAAGTGAAAACAAATGACAGAACATTTTACTAACATGCAGAAGCGGTCGACAGAGGATGAGATGATTGGATGGCATCACCAACTCAATGGACATGAGTCTGAGAAAACTTCAGGAGATAGTGAAGGACAGGGAAGTCCATGGAGTCTCAAAGGATCAGACATGACTTAGTGACTGAACATCTAACATGTTTATAGTACTATTACATTGAGCCCAATGGTCAGAGAACAGCATCTTAAAGAGACAAGAAAAAAACAATACCCATTGCCCCTGTCCTTTATCATCACCAGCCAATATCTCCCAAGCAAGGTCTCGGCTGACTTCATGATGAAGCCTTATACTTAGATTATGTTATATATTTAAATTATAAATTATAAAATAAGAAGTCACAGGCCTTAAGAACACTCCCTTTTGGATACAAAGTCATCTGATCAACAACTATTAAAAGGTTTCTTATGTACAAAAACCTCTGAAAAAAGCAACACCATGCCTTGAAAATATGACATCTTGATTGTGGCATAAAGAGAAAGAACCTGAAAGCAGGAATGACTAAAGCATGAGGAAAGGCGAGCATCTAAGATGGAAAAGACAGAAAAACATCACAGAAAGAGAGGTAGGTAAACACCAGACCTTCACGGTTTAGACTTTGCTGTTCTGTGTCTTCATTTTGAAAGTGCCAACCTCATATTTCTATGGACAATAAAAATTGAAGTTATCATTGGTGACTTTTGAGGAACAAGGAAAAAGAAAGCTAGAATTATTTCAAGATAGATACTTTTCTGCCTGTTTTCCTTTAAAAACTCACCCTTTTACAAGTTTTAAAATCAACAGTAAGTTACTTACAGTGGGTAGAACCACCATTTCTTCCTAATACAAGGTCAAGCAGAATTCTAAGTAAGAAACCTTTTCCTAATCTACTTTTCTCCAACACCCCCATCTCAATCAACCACCTGAAGATATATACTATGTATACAAAGCAATTTAGAAACTTTGGTAGAAACAATCTTTTGAATGTAAGGAAACCAAGTAAAGAGAAAAAAGGTTAAAATGCACTTCCAAGTAGTAATCTATGGAGAAGGCAATGAATCGATGTCTCTATCTATGACTCACAGAACTCGGTTTATGTTTTTGGATGTGATGAATGAAACTCTCTACTTGTGGTCAGTTTATCACAATTCTAGTAGAGGCAAATGCCTTTGAATCTGAATGCTTTCAGGCATTTGTCTAAAATAACTCACTCAGAGGAATAAAATTAAGGAAATGTACATAATCTTCTCCAATGAAGAACAACTTTCCCTCTCACTAGGGCATTGGAAGAGGGCTCTAAATAAGAGGTTCATTTATTTCCATACACCTGTGATTTTGTTCCTAAGTGGTGTGAATGGCTATGGATTCAATATCAGGACTTCTGTCTTCCAAATTACTTAACTCACTCCATCTGGAGGTGAGTCAAGAAGTCATCTTCTGATGTTTATGATATTGCCTTCCATACAATACTTGGAAAGAAAACAGAGGTAATTATTTACCTAGTTGGATGAGAAAGAGGGGAAAATATCTTCTTGTTGTTTTAAATTAAAACAATTAAAATACTTTGTGAGGCAATCCTAGGACAGACATTTCTATGTTCTTATACCACTCACATTTTCTTGCTTGCTGATAAGTGAATCATAGTCCATAGTATCTCACATACTGTATTCTGGTGTGTAAGCAGTGTAAACAAACACATTTCTTGCCACCCTGTTGAACACACACAAACACCTGTTGACGTTTTTCCTAGTTTTACGTTAAACAGTCAAAACTACTTGATGTTGATCATCAATTCTAGGTCTACATGAAGACTGAATGAGGTAAGAGTCTAACCTGTTAATAATTGACAGATCGCCCTGGAAAATCTAGAAGAAAATTAAGCAAACAGAGGAAGAAGGGGTCTCTCCTCATGACTGTCAACCACCATATACAATGTATTAATTTCTTGCTGTTCATTTTTACTGTGATATGGATCCAGGCAAAGTGATTCTGCATTATACCTTGGTTATGAGAAGAGTCTGATTTCTTGGAGTTCATTCCTTGGAACTAGGAAGTTTGTCACCACATATCTATATCTTTATCCACAGATATTTTTATAACCTAGGAGGAAGTTGGGGTCCCCTACAAAGAACACCTTTGCTGTTGGTTGGTTGGTTTTGTATTTTTTTTTTTTTAATGGGGGAAGTGCTCCCTGAGACACATACTGCTCTTCAGACCACTGCCCTTCAAACCTGGATGGCAGGCAGGTGGTGGTTTCTGGGCTCCATGCCCTCTGCAATACATGCAGTGGCTCAGGGTTGGCGATTGGTTGATAGGCAGGGCTTGGCATCTTTGCATACAGGCAATTCCCTGCTTTAGAGCACCTCCCAGAGTTTTGGCCCATTAACCCAAGTACAACAGATTGATGAATTAATGCTTATAGAGGCACAGTTGGCAGCTTCTAATTAAATAATTATGGCTAAGCAGCTGCACAGGAGCTGTCATGCACCCTAGAAAGCCAGCTGTCAGCTTTATTGATCCTGGGACTGAGGAAGAGTTAACACTTAGCTCTGGTTGTTGGGTACAAAGAGCAAGTATATCATATGCAGTATGTGTGCTGTGCAATATGCAGTTGGTGCATATTTGTGCTAGTCTGTCCACGGAGTAATGAACAGCAACCTGCTCCCTGGCATCCTCTCAGCAGTCCAACAAAAAAAGGAAGTGATTATATGATTAGAGAACAGAGCCTGTCTGGAGCAATCTACAGAGGGCTTAGTATTATACAGATGAGTCCTCGATAAACACAGAAATGTCACTGAACTAGCAGGCAACTCAGGCTCTAAGTCTCATTTAGATGAGCAAGTGATTGGAATCAAGTGTGGCCTTTTTGAGGGGGTATGACTGATATGTTTTCTTCTGTTTGACTAAAGTTTCTTAAGAGGCCATTTTCAAATATTGGCAATTGGGGAACAAGGTAAATATCACAAAACTAGATTAAAATTCAGAGATGCATTTTTTTTCTAAGTTAGAAGATGTCTGTTCTACAGAATCACAGATAATGTCATATTCCTTTATAGAAAGCTAAAAAGCTAAAGCTTTATCTCTACACTAATGGAAAACTCACCAGAAGGAAGAAAGCAGAATCTGGCCACTAAGCCCCAACCCAGAGGAAGGTATAGATTTTAGATAAAAGCCATAGATGGGGTATTGAACCAAATAATGTTTGTTACAGAACATCAGAATGCGACTGAATGCTAGATGATTCCACTTTTCTCCACAGGCTGTTCTTTCTATACAATCCATGTGTTTTCACTTCTAAAACCCAAATCTGTGATAACCCAGTACAGAACAACTCGGCTTCCCACAAGCCTTGTCACCAAGGCTCCCAACATCACCTCCAAAGGAATAAACACAACTGTAGGCAAAACTCAGTCCAACAGATTCAGTCACACCTTAATGTGTAGAGACATTTAGATATTTTAATCCTCAAAATTTATTGATTTGCCTTAAAATAAGAATAGGGAAAAACTGGAAACATATTTCTCATGGAATGCACTTCACCCAGCTCCCAGACCTGTTGAAAATCAGCAGTTCATCAAGCACTGAACTTTACAGACTGACTGATTGCTTTCCTCTCAGAGATCAATGGCTTACGGTTAATTTACAGTAATTCTTAAAATAAGGCATTCTGTACAGTAAATTATCATTTAAACAACTGGACTGACTCTAAGAAACTCTTACTATAAAGACTTAAGTACAATTGTTTCCTTTCTTTTTTCTCTTCTGGTTTCCTTTTATGCCAGTGATTCTATCATCTCAGTTATTTGAAGCTGACTGTATGTGATTGACAGTTCTCAAGGATTCATTCCTTTTGGGTGAAACCTAAATGCAGCTCAGCTTAATTAAGTCTGCAGTGCAACTCAGATCTCAGTACAAATTGCTAAGGAATCAAATCACAAATTCGTGAAAGCCTAGGCAGGCAAATTTCAGACTTGGGGTCAGGGGTCAGGGGGGAAGGGGTCTTTCATCAGTCTGTACTGCCATCTAGCCAAGATCACGTCATTCAGTGCAACATCCATTTTGCTTTCAACATCCCTGATGAAAGCCGGTCTTCAGAAACCAGCTTAATAGACTCCAAAGTTCAGATAAGACAACAGTCTGCAGCACTTCAGCCACTCTGGGTCTACCGAACTCCCATGACCCAACAGCCAAGTTCTCATCATTGCCTTATCTTCACAGTTCAATATCTGACAGACACACATGTCTATTTCACATGTTACTTATACCAATATCATTTGTATACTGTGATTTTGATGCCTTTAAATATTCTGTGAGTTGATTGGGAAAACAAAAGTTACCTTAGGTAAAACATGAAAGCTGATTATAACCTCTAATCCTCTAGCTAGACCTCGAGTTAAAAAAAATAAAATATAAAAAGCCTAAAACAGCATTCCTTAGACATAGACTGAAATGCAGACCATATATACATATATATCTATTAAACAAATCCATACACGTGAAAAACAACAAGAAGGCTCTGCACTTACGGTAGAAGACGTACTCGGTGTAACTTGACCAGATCTTGTCATCTGTATATTGGTTGACGAAAGATGCTGTCACTGAGGAGTTACAGGCCACCATGTGGAATCCACATTCTGACAACATATCAAAAGCCCTTTCCAGATGCCTGAATTTGAGATAAAATCTGGATGTGTATCTTTCTGGGGCTCGGTCAGGGTCTCTGCTCTCATTCAAAGTTTCTCCAAAGACCTCCTTCGCCAAGGAAATCCTTCCACAAACCAAAATCCGGGGAACTCTCCGAAACTTGGCGTCTGCCTGCCCCTCTCTGCCCATGGTGCAGGACCCCCTGTAGCCCACAGTAATAAAGCCCCACTTGCGGTCAGCAGGGAGCAACGCGGAAGGGGGGCAGATTCTCGGGTCACTTCCTTGGGAGGCATCTTCAAAGTCACTGTGGCAGAATTCATCTGGGCTTTGCTTGATTTCATCGGGGGTCAGGAGTTTGACCAAGTCTGGGAGCTGGAAGTACTCAGCTTCTCTTTTCAGTCTTCCCCTTTCTGGAAAGTGATCAGGCAGGACCACCTGCCTGTCCCTGAGATAGTCCAGAATATAACGGAACAAGAATCCATCTCTGTCAATGAAAAACCTTCCCTTGGAGTCCTTGGCTAGGTCGTTAGCTGTGTCCCTCTTTGGGGAAAACATTTTCCACAGGAGGGAATGAGGGATGCTTATTAATGTGGAATGGCGAGTGAAATAAACTTGACCCCCAACATTCAGCTCCACGACCTCAGGGAAGGAGTTGGGAACTGCAGCCCCTTGTTCTCGAGCATAATAACGACTACAGTTGCCACTCAGAGCCATGGTCCCTTTCTTCTTTTTCTTCTCCTATTTTGATGTGAAGGAGCGATCCAATGGAGTCACAGCCTGATCCTTTGCAGCAACTTATAAGGGAGGGAGAGGATGCTAACTTGTTAAAAACAACCTCCTCTTACCCCAGTTTTTTTCCCCCAACAAAGCAAAATTTCAGAGTCCACAGGTGAAGTGATGCTACGGAAGTAGTTTAAACCCTGGCAGGTGGTGAGCTATGACTTCATGGAATATAATCAACTCATCTGCATCCAGTTTTTCCCCAAGCTCAGTAGACAAGGCCGGTCAGGTCCCCAGTTACTGAGAGGTCTGTCTGCAGGAAAAGAGAGAAAATTATTTCCTCAAACACAGCATGAGTCAGAAAAAAAGAGACTGCTGGAGAGAGGAGAGGGAGGTAGAAGGAGGGAGGGAAACTGAAAGGGAGGGAGGGAGAGATTATTTTACATAAGCAGCCCTGGAATTACTGATTTCAGCCATTCTTCAACTAAATCGTAGCTTCTTTAAGGTATTTCGTGTATACGTATTTATCTATATCCTTCTGTCTCCAGCATTTAGTATTAAAAATATTTCTATTTGATTTCTGCATTAAAAATGAATATGCAATTTTCAACTTCTAAAAGGAGATTTATTTTCTTTACCCAGCTGGAGAGGAAAAGCAATAAGCCCTGGAACTTACCTCAGTGAGTGCTGGGAACAGTTCTTGTGAAGAAATACCCATTTGCAAAGCAGTCCAAATCCCCAGCCACACACAGATTCTGGAGCTTTTCAAAATCCCAAACAGGTAAAATACAGAGGTATCAATGAAAAGTGCCAGAGAGATGTGCTCTTATAAAATAATAATTATATATAGAAATATTTATATAAATGTATATTTGTGTATATGTATGTATATATTCACTTCCAATCTCAAGTTAAAACAAGTCACAAAAAAGTTAAACCGTGACTAGAGGTGGTTGGATTGAAGAAGCAAAGCAGAGAAAAATATTCAAAGCTTCTCCAGGAAGGGGAAGAAAAAAAAAATCAAATCTTTGGAAAGAATCCTTAAAACAAAAGAGAGTTGCAAGAGGCACCGGGACTTGGAAGCTTTTCAGAAAGCCCAGAAGCAAGACAGATGCTCCCTGCTGGGGTCCCAGGTAGCCACCCCACCTGCCGGCAAGGGCAAGCGGGCTCCCATGTTCCCAGCCAGGTGGGAGCTGGCGGCCGCCGCGGCGTAGAGATGCCGGCGCGGGGCTCAGGCTCGGGCTTCTCCGGCGGAGGAGCTGGGTGGTTCCACAGTTCCCAGTGCAGTTCGGATGCTGTTGTTTCAGCAGTGCAGGCAAGAAACCATCCAGGGAAATGACTATTACATCATCTTAAAGGAATATGGCTTGGAAAGAGCGGAGGCAGCTCCGAGTCACGTCCGCCTCGGTGACAGGTCGCCGGGACGGCACGGGAACGCCGCGCTCCGGCCGTGGGCACGCGAGTCCCCCGGGCGCTCCGGGCTCGGGGCGGGGACGCAGCGCGGCACAGCCGCTTCCCTCCTGGTCCTGTCCGGAAGTCTGGAGTTTCCAAGGGCCTTTGCTTTGCCCTTTCGTGATGTCTTTAGACCTCCACAGCCGCCACCACCATGCCCCAGAAACAACCCCTCAACCCAGATGAACACAGCGGTTTTTCATTTTTAAAAAATCAACAAACAATTCTTTTGCATGTGCACTAAATTTCTGCTGAAGGGCAAATTGCCCCTCTAAAGCTCGTTTAAAAGAAAAGAAAGCATACCCAATGACCCCAATGTTCAAGCTACAAAGTGTTTTGGTTTTTTTTTTTTCCCCCAAAGAGGACTAAGCCATGTTCACTCAGATGCCCTCTCCTGTTTTTTTTTTCTTTCTTTCTCTTTTTTCTCCATTCCTCTGCCACCCTCACCCCAGCAAATAAATAAATAATTAATATATACATCCATACCTTCAGTCTCTCTGGAATTACTGATGCTCCTTCTCAAGACTATAAGAAGAACTGGTACCCTCAGGAAAAAACAAGGTTTCTATCAGTAAGTCCTTATCTTGGCTTCCATGTAAGACATTGTTACCTGCAACTTTTTTCTGGGTCTGTTTCCTTACGGAGCTTCTCTCTGGATGTGCCCCAGCCCCCTCCCATCTCATCCCAAGAGGACTCTGGTGGAAGACACGCCTGCAAAGAGACATTTTACTCCTGTCCCAGAGGGCTCCCTTAAGTGCATCATTAGAGTTTCAGGAAGGCATTTCCAGGGCAACCTAATCCACTAACAAAGTGCTTCCAGTTGATCCTGCCAGTCAATAATGGCTCAGGCAACAGCTTACAGTAAGTCAGCCATTTCCCCTTTCAAACACCAATGTCTTAGGACTCACATTCCTAATGAGAAAGTAGTACTTCATCTATGAATAATATATGTGGGCACACTCCATTCCAAACAACTGCTATTTTTAAAAGATGAAAACCAAAACTGGAGAGAAATGTGTGAATTAGGTACATTTTATGGGATACATGGGTTTATTGCCAGCTCTTGCCCCAAGAATCAGCGTGAAGATAGACTCAACAGTAGCATAAAATAATTTCTGATCTAACACTCTTTTCTTTCAATAACAATCAGGTTACTGAACACATTCAGAGTATTAGCTAACACTCCAACACCTGATTATATTTAACTTTGTTTCTTTAACTAATGTATTAACCTACACTGGCCTCAATCATTGTGATTTTAATGCTGGACCAATCAAGGATGTGCTTGTTATTTGATGCACTCATATCGCCATCTAGTGTCCTCAAACTATCAGTGCAGGACTATATCCGGCAACTTGTGTGTGTGCGCACGCGTGTGTGCTCAGTCATGTCCGATTCTCTGGGAACCCATGAACTGAAGACCGCCAGGCTCCTCTGTCCATGGAATTTTCCAGGCAAAAATACTGGAATGGGTTGCCATTTCCTACTACTCCAGGGAATCTTCAGGACTCAGGGATCGAACCGCGTCTCTTGTGTCTCCTGCAATGGCAGGCGGACTCTACTACTGCACCGTTTGGGCCAAAGGTCAGATTTTTTTTCCTCTTTGTTGTAAAGTTCTTGAGTATTATCAGAAATGTTCTGTTCACCAAGATGACAAAATAAACATCTAGCTGCCATCGGGTTAAGGGAAAAAGTAAGTCTGAATCTATAGCTAGTAAGTACTGCCTTTGGTTGTAGTAAAGAGCAAATTATTTTATTTCTAACCAAGTAGGCCAGCACACCATGACAGTGGCTTTGGAGACTGGATATTAAAGTATTTGGGAAATAGTTTGGCAAGAAATGAAGAATGGGAGGAAGAGAAATCATAGTTTTAAAAACTAAAAGGAACTTGTGAAATGGAATCACCATCTCATTGTAAAGACATAGAAACTGAGTACCAAGAGGGAAAGCACTTCCACGGGGCCACACAGCAAGGTAAGGGTTAGACCCCTGCCCATGCAGAACAGTCAGTGTCCTGTTTTTAACCTTATGGATTCTGGAATAGGAATGGAGAGGTGGCAAATAAAGAAAACAAGAAGAATTTTAAGATTATTACACATTTGGAAAAGCAGCAAACCATTTCAAAGAGCTTTTAATATGAAATTAAATTGCAAGGCTAAACTATTTTGACAATTTAAAAGAAGAGTATTCTGTATCTCAGAAATGAGAAGCTCTTTTCATTGGTCTGGGCTTCATCAGTTCAGTTCCGTTCAGTCGCTCAGTCGTGTCCAATTCTACAGGTTAGGCTCTTTCTGAGACAAGTAGTTCTTAATTTGGGGGAGAATGGACTGCTTGAAGAAAATCTAGGCAGTGAATACATGAACTTAAAAGTTCACATTCAATGTCAGGGACAAAGCCTCTGAGGAAGAGCTGAATAAAAAGGCACCAGGGAGATCACGTGGCCAGGGACTCACATCGCCAGCAGCACTCACGTTTGGACTATGAACCTTCTTTCTTTCCTTTTTTTTTTTTTTAATGTGGACAATTTAAAAGTCTTTACTGAAATTGTTGCAGTATTGTTTCTGTCTTACGTTTTGGGTTTTTGGCCAGGAGGCATAGGAAATCTTAGCTCCCTGATCAGGGATCCAAGCTGCCCCCCAGCACTGGAAGGCAAAGTCTTAACCACTGGACTGCCAGGGAAGTCCCTGAGCCTTCTTTGTAAAGTGAGATTACACACATACTCACAGAGACACATTCTGAGGACTGGAAAAAAAAAACAAACATAAAACATTCACCACACAACCTTAATCTTGTGACCACACCACCTGAATGCACCCTGAATTCATATTTTTTAATAAACACTGTTAAGTACCCCAGACTTTGCACACATATATTGCTGTATATTGTTTTGTGCTAAAATAATTCACTTATTATAATAAACAGTTAAAACTAAACAACTGTTTTTACAGCCCTCTTGAGGTTTATTTGCTTTTTAATCTACCTGGATCCTCAAGAAATTGAGAGGGTCTGGACCTCTTACCCTTTGAGAGGTCAGGGATTTGGTTCCAGGTTGGCCCTAAGTCTATTCACGCTGGGGTTTGTAGAATCCAGGTTAATAGCCTCTGATCTGTACTCTTTCTTGTTCCTTTAGTCTCAGGGAGGCAAAGGATAAAAAGTGAGATTAAAGCAATAATTGGCTTGGAGGAAACAAAGCAATACACTATCTAGAGAGATTTAAATAACGCTAAAGTAAGCAAGTGTGTCCCAGGGTGTCTCAGGGAGGTTGTCAGTAATCCCAGCTGTTTGGTGCCTGAACAAGAGGCAAGAAGCCAAGTCTAGGCTGTAAGTGTATTCCTGTCCTTCATGTCACCAGATAACACTGCTAGTGTTATTATTCTCTTCTGACAGCTTTCCACTGAAGCACCGTGAGATGCCACACTCTGCAAAGGCTGAACATCCAGCAACAGATTTCTCTTAAGGGAAGAGTGAGGAAGAATTTTGCATTCTGTTCCTTGTAATATTCAAGCCCACAGCTCATGAAGACACACCATGGGTAACTTGTGGAATTGATGGAACGTGTCTTAGCTTCTATTTCCTGTTCCCCACTTTCACACACCCCCAGAGCTGAATGTTGAAGAGTGTGTTCTCAAAAGGACAATTTTAATTTTGGAATAATGTGATCACCTCCCACATCCTCGCCCCCTAACACATCCTTAAGTTTCCTCTCCCTTAAAGGGAGATAGATTTTATGCTGACTGTCTGTGTTATCAGGGAGGGAACTGATCTCATCAACTTACTCATGCTAAGATGCTGTGCATTCATTGTGTTACATTCCCCAAGGACTCCTGAATTATCAGCATCATCTTAATAGCTACTGTTGATGGAGGGCCTGTCAGAGCCATTACTTCTCAGCTCTCCCCGACTGGTGGTGTAACATTGGACAGAAGACTGAATGTCTCTGAGGCAGGGTAAAATGGAGATAATAAGAAGACTGCCTCTCAGGTGTGCTGTGCAGATGAAATACGATGATCTGCCTGTTGGACCCCTAGCACATTCCCCAGCTCTAGGCGAGTGCTTAATGAATGTCAGTAGTATCCATTAAAGAGATAGAAGCAGCCATATTTGTTGTTGTTCAGCTCAAGTTGAGGCATAAAGAAGTTACCAAAGATGCCCAGAGATGGAAATTCAGTTCTGTTTGCAAATTTTTTGCTCTTCCCACTATGTAGTTTTAGGTAAAGATTATTACTTGGTATAAACATATTTCTCGATAATGGGGGGTCAGGCTTTGGTGGGGGAGATGGGTGGCAGAATAGGGAACTGAGAATAATCGATACCACAATGGTTAAAAATAGAAATGCCACTATCTTCTGCCAGACAGGGTTGCATTCCTGGGACCCTTTCATCCATTCCACACAGATTTACTAAATGCTATGCTGTATCCATCATAGCGGTTAGGTATTTAAGATACAAAGATGAATTCAATACAATCTCTGAAGTCAAACATTCACATACAAACACACACTCATACTCAAAATCATAACAATAGAAGGCAAAGGTTAAGGTTCTAGATTCTTGATCACTACTTCTTATTTTCAGAAAAAATATCTAATGCTGTATTCAGCTTTGGATTCTACATAGTTCACATATGGTTTGGACAAATCACTTAACCTCAGGCGGCCTCTGCTTCCATATCTGTAAAATGAAGCTGTCTCTTGTTATAGAGATACCGTGACTGATGGCAAAAGATAAAATATTGCCGCCCAATCTTCAGAAGCATACTAAGATGCAACAGAGGAAGAAGGCAGCAGACAGCAGTCTGTCTTGTTAAAATAAAGCCTCCACAAGAGAGAATTGGGATTTGACTTGTATAATTTTAAAGTCGGAATGGGAGACCCTTTGAGATCATTCTTTGTAGCCTCAGTTCCACGTAAAAGTTTGAGATAATAGGAAGTGTTCAGTTTAGTCACTCCTCTCAGTTTCTTCCTGAAAATACCATTGAACTTGGCTCCCAAAATACAAATAATAGCTAAAGTTGTTTGTACCACCATACAGTCTCTGAAACAAAGTCTGCAGAATAAAGTTCTAAGTGAACTCATTTTGAGATCTGAAGTGTTTTTGTTTTTTTTAATGTTATGCTGATCTGAACAGCAAGTATCGGCTGCTCTTCACATACAAAGTTAACACCTTTTCAGGTTTTCTTCAAAATAATGACAATTTTCTGGAACAAATGGTCCAAGTTAGGAGTGCATAATTTGATCATGATGTTGAGTGAAGCCAAGTCCACATATGTGTTTTGAAACTGTGATCTCATCAGCATGAAACCTAACCAACAGAAATGCACTCTTCCTTGAAACAGATTGGAGAATAAGGGGGGAAAAAAGAATGTAACTGCCTGAATTTGAAACAACTGGTTCCAGCAAATACACAGGCAATATTTTATGCATAGCCATAAAAAACAAAAGAGGTCTACCCTTGCCTAGCCCTACAGTCCTCCTTCGAGCAACCTGCTTGGCTATGCTGTGTCATTCACAGTGCGATGCTCGTTGCTTCTGTTGTGTTATGCACACTGGCACCATCCTCGCTATGTTTGCTATGCATTAGGCAACAGATCTCTTGGCAAAGGAATAGTGTAATTTGTCAGCCAGTAATTGTCAACCTTTTATCTTCCACCTAGGAAACCCATTTTTCAAACGACGTCTCCATTGCCTTTCCAAAATGTGCAACAGATACAAGCAATATCAAATCCAAAATCACTTAGGTGTTAAGTTCAAAAACACTTATTATTTAAAAAGCAATCAGTCAGAGATTTCAATAACATGTCAGTGGTCTCTAGCGTGCATTTTAATGTTTTTCTAAATAGTTTTATATATGCATACATGGAATTTATTGAACTCCCTGAAGCAACTTGTGGGGAAAGTTTGAAAAGCCTAGTTATAATAAAAAGGAACAAGTTTTAGAATCAGGCAGAGCAAAGTGTGAAAGAGGTGCCTACCAGCTGCATGCTCATGAGATAATCACTTTACTTCTCTGAGGATATTCACTGCATATATATATTAGAGATAGAAAAACCCAGGATTGTTGTGGGATATAATATATGATATTGTACTTGGCATTGAAACATGTATAATATCATATATGAAATGAATTGCCAGTCCAGGTTCGATGCATGATACTAGATGCTTGGGGCTGGTGCACTGGGATGACCCAGAGGGAAGGTACGGGAAGGGAGGAGGGAGGGGGGTTCAGGATGGGGAACATGTGTATACCTGTGGTGGATTCATGTTGATGTATGGCAAAACCAATACAATATTGTAAAGTGATTAACCTCCAATTAAATAAATTTATATTTAAAAGAATTTCTGAAAGTGCCTGGCACATAGGAAATATTCAGTAGGTAAGTGGCAATGTGGTTATAGTTGTGCTTGGCTCCGTCACCTCCTCTGTCCCTCTTCCACCACTTTCTGCCTGTACCCCATGGGTCTGTGTGAATGAGTGGATGGGAGGGTACCACATTACTTACTCATGCTGGTGAAGTGAGTGACCCCTTTTCTAAAAGTCTGCTTCTTCCTGGGAGGAGGGGGATAGAATAAAGGCAAGGGATACTGGGATTTCTAAGCACAGTTATCCTTGGAGATGGATGATTAGTTCATTTAAAAACAGACTCACCTGCCTTAGAAATAGCTGTGGTTTTCGAAGAATGAGAGAGGAAAGCTCATTCAGAACCTCATACCATTTTACAGTGATTCAGCAGTCACTTTGGTGTAGCCATTGTTTGTAGAAGGCATTTTTCACAACTAAATCCAAACATGTCATACTCATAGAAATGAATTCTACCAATGGCATCTGCAGGTGGGGAAAGCATGAAAAGAGAAGGGCAAAAACCAAAAAACAAATGGAAAGGTTTATCTCAAGGACTTGAGACGTCAAAGCCGGGAAATTCAGGAATGCTCTGAAATATCACTTTCATTGCCAGTGCACTTTTCCCCTTGCCTTTTGAGTTATCTACAAGATATTCATGGAGGAGGGAATCATTTTTCATTCATCTTGGTAACCGTCAGTAGCTAGCATAGGCTATGGCATTTGGAGGGTGCTCAATAAATGTTAAATTTCATTGCAGGAATGAGAGTGTTTGCTTAGAATGGCACAAAATTGGTGTGTTAAACTTATGATTACCAGGGGAAAAAGGGGGGCAGATAAATTGGGAGATTGGGATTGACATATACACACTACTATATAAAAAATAGACTAACAAGTAAGAACCTTCTCTATGGCACCTACTCAATACTCTGTAATGGCCTATGTGGGGAAAGAATCTAAAAAAAGAGAGGATATATGTATACATAAAACTGATTCACTTTGTGGTATAGCAGAAACTAATACAACATTGTAAATCAGCTGTACTCTACTATAACCCCATAAAAACTTTTTAAATGATTTGTCCATTCTGGACATTTTATATAAATGGAATCATACATTACTACAAAAAAGAAACTGACAAGGTTATGTAAGAATGAGTGTTAGTTGGGAATATAAGGTGGTTGATTTCAGTTTAGTTCTCAAAACATTGAGTTATCCATACTGTCAACTAAAAAAGAAAAAAAACGCACAACTTAAATATTGAGACTTGTGTTTTGCTTGGCAGACAAAGCTGAGAACTTAAGCCTGGGATGCAGTTTCTCAGATAACTCTGAGGGACTGCTCTGACGAAGTCATGGAGGAGCCATGATATGGAGGAGTTTTTGCCACAAAGACCAGGTATGAGAGCACTCCATTGTCTCAGTTCTGTCCAACTCTTTGTGCCCAAAGAGTTGAACTGTAGCGCGCCAGCCTCCTCTGTCCATGGGTTCTCCAGGCAGGAATCCTGGAGTAGGTTGCCATGCCCTCCTCCAGGGAATCTTCTGGACCCAAGGATCAAACTTGTGTCTCTTGTGTCTCCTGCATTAGCAGGCAGGTTCTTTACCACAAGAACCATCTGAGAAGTCTACAAAGACTAGGTAGTGGAACTTCATAAGATTACTGTTGGGGCTTCCCTGGCAGCTCAGTAGTAAAGAATTCCCCTACCAATGCCAGAGACAAGGGTTCAATCCCTGGTCTGGGGAATATCCTACATGCCTCAGAGCAACTAAGCCCCTGCACCACAACTATCAAGCCTGTGCTCTAGAGCCTGGGAAACCCAACTATTGAGCCCATGCTCTGCAACTACTGAAGCCCACACGCCTAGAGCCCGTGCTCTGCAACAAGAGAAGCCACCACAAGAAGAAGCCAAAGCACCACAATGAAGAGTAGCCCCTGCTCGTCACAACTAGAGAAAAGCCTAGGCAGCAACAAAAAATATCCAAAACAGCCAAAAATAAATCAGTAAATAAATATATTTTTTTAATTTTAAGGAATGATTACTGATAATTAAAGAAAGCCAGACACCTCGAGTTCATGAATTTAGCATTTTTCTATGTAGGAGAAGATGTGAGAGTCTCAGCTCATTGAAATCACTTCTTTGCTATGTGCCTCAGCTATCTGGGGCCAGAATCCTGAATCCCCTCATGGTGTACGTGTCGGGGTGGCTGCAGTGGCCAAGGGCTTGCCAGCCTGTTTGTCTCCATCTTGAGTTCCCTAAGGGCTCACAGTCTGGGGTGGCTATAGTGCCTGATGGCTGTAACATCCTCTGTTTACTGATTTTCCAGGCAACATTTTTCATTCATAATGCTATTAGGGACCTTTGCATTTGGCCAAGTCCCAAAGAAATCAACTCACTGCAAAAAATAGCCTTTCTTAACTCATCACTGCAAAGAGGTCATTTAAGCACTCAATGCCCAGTCAAAATGGAGTGAAAAAAAGAAAAACTATTAGAAGGAACACCCTTGGAAAAGGAGGAGATCACAAAGTTATTAGTTTCAAAATTGCACTGACACCAGTTTCCTTAAATATTCATGTCAATGTCTGTAGCCAAACTAACAAAACTGACGATGACTCCCAAACATATTCACATACATTTAATTCCTACAACAACCCAGAATTGTTGGCCTTGTGGGGAGAATAAAAGAAACTCTGAGAGTCTAAATAATCACCAAGAGGTCACACCAAGCTGGTCTGATCCCAAAGTGCCCTATTAATTACACCAAACTTATTTACACATAGTTCCTTCTGTTAAATATCCTCAACCTCGATCTGATATTTGCCCACGCAGAGCAACAACACATCCCTAGCAGAGATCACCACCGTATCCCCAACCCTAGTTCTGTACCGGGCACAGGGATAGCACTCTGTAAGTAAGTAGGTGTCGAAGGTTTGTTAGAATGTACAAGTGAGTGAACAAATGAACACATGAAGAGATGAACAGACTGCCACCTGGGACAATGGTATCCAGAGATTTTAGCTGGATACAGCAGAGTCTGATCTCCTGTGGTGTCTCCAATTTTCTTTACTCCTGAAATGTTGGTTCCCAGTGGAAGTCTGATTCCAATGATGAAAAGGGGCTCTAAAGGGGTAAAATTAAAAGTTTTCCATAATAATATCNGGGACAATGGTATCCAGAGATTTTAGCTGGATACAGCAGAGTCTGATCTCCTGTGGTGTCTCCAATTTTCTTTACTCCTGAAATGTTGGTTCCCAGTGGAAGTCTGATTCCAATGATGAAAAGGGGCTCTAAAGGGGTAAAATTAAAAGGTTTCCATAATAATATCAGAGAATTTGCCCTTCGTGAAGCCACAAGGATGAGTAATATAGATTTATATGTTTATGTTCTAGAAATAAGTTTTTAGAAAGTTTTTAGAAATAAGAAACTGCTTTGGGGATAAAGCTAAAAATCCCAGTTTGGGTTTTTTTTTTTGTTGTTTATTTTTTAGGTACATAGATGGTAAAAAATATATATATATGATTCACTTTTAAAAAATCTTGACAAGGTACCAGGCAACTCTAATCCAGTCATTTTATGCATCAGTCACTCTGCATCTTTTCCAAAAATGTGTGTGGAATTGGAAAGCCTGGTAATGACTGACCTATACAGACACACACACCGGGCACAAGATTTAAGGAGCCAAAGCACACAATTCAAACGTGAGTTGGGAGACATCATTCTTAAGCTGTATAATGCAGATGTGCTTAGCTGCTGCCAAGGAAATCTCATGTTACCTTTAGAGACAATGATCTGAGCCTCAAGCACATCTCCCAATTACCCTAGGGTCTCTCCAAATGACAGGCTGGTTTGCAATGTGTGGTTCCAAAGACTGCCAGAGGACATCAGGCAGTTCTTTGAAAATGCAACCAGAGTCATATATCTTCATGATAAATCTGGTTTCCATTCCATCAGAAAAAAAAAGAATGTCTATGACATTAAAAAAAAGAAAAAGATTTATGTATCTGATAGAAACTGGATTCAACCTGATGCCTCTTGACCGACCCCTTGAATTTTTCATATATGTCAATGAGATCTTGAGAGTTGTTACATACTGCTACTCTATTGTACTATCATCCTATTGAACACAGAGGCTAAGATTACCCCTAGATAGGATAGTAAATAAAATTATAAATTTAAATGGAAAATTAGAGAAAGAACTGTGGATGGAACAGAGATGGAATTCTAATTTTCACCAAAGACAATAAGAAAATGCATTTCTCTTATTGCCATTTTGCCCAAGGACATTTGTACATATAGGTCTAAAGAAAGAAAAAGAAAGTAACTGTCCAATGAAAGTGACCAAGGGGTTGGAGCCCAGTTTGAGAACATCAGTGCTTTGCTACTAGCTAATCGGAGTCCAGAAAGAGTCCTTTCCCAGAAGCCCAATGAGTTAATGACAACTAAGGTTGTTGGAGTTCAACAAAAAACGCTTTTGAAATTGTAGTTCTGTTCCATGTCTCTTATAATCATTTATTTACTCAAATATTTACTCAAATATTTACATATCTATTTGTACAAAGAACTATGTCAGACACTGTAGAGGCTGCATTGATTAATGAGTCTAGAGTTGCCCTCAACAAGCTGATAATCCAGTAAGGCAACACAGTTTACTCTGTGCCCAAACTGGAGATAGGTAACTTATGCGCCAAGGAGGGTGATGGATGCTTTTAAGAGAAGTGGAGAAAGTTCTATAAGAAAGAAACAGAGCTAACCAAAAGGAAGTCATTTTGAAACTCTAAGGAACATCTTGTCTAGCACAAAGTACCCATTAATAAAGTATTGATGGGCTAAAGAAAGTGCCTCCTTGCATCACTACATATTTACTGGGCATGAAGTCAGAGGCAGCCATTTAGAATTCATTTAGAACTGCCCCAAACTAGGCTGATTCATTAGTCTTGATGCTCTCAGAAATATTTCTGTAAGCCCATTACAGCTCTAGTCCACACAGCTAATTTGTATTTGAATCTCAGCCAATGAGGACTAAGAGCCATTTGAGTGGTCCTCCTCAGGCCTTTACTGACTCCACCAGGTCCCTCTTTCTGCCATTACTTGTGTGCCACTGAACACATGGATTCAAGACAGCTAAAAAAAGGAATGCAAGCAATGGTGCTGAAGATTCTACCAAAGATCAAGGAAGATACTGGATGGCAGAAAGGAGGCTTCACTACAGCAGCTCCAAGTGCCTTCAAGGAGACAGTCTAAGAAACCCAGATCAACAGACAATTGTCTGGTGGAAATCCTTTGACATTTTGAAGGGCAGCATAAGCCTCATTGCAGCAGAGAAAGATTGTCCAACAACAATATGAAGGGTAAATAGAGGAAATCTATGGCCAGAGGCATGTCACAACTTCAGAGGACTTCAAGAGCAATTGCCAAAGTATATCAATAGCACGTCCCCAAGGATGTTCAATAATCACATAGAGCATCCATTTAGTTATTGTGATTATTTCCAGGAACAGATTCCCACAATAATTTCAGGTTGGGGAGTGGAGGAAGAGGGTGATGTAAAACACTATTTCTATTTCAGATACCCCAAGAACCCTGTAGTTACCTACAGGGAACCTTGAGGGAGATTCACTTTCTGTAAGCAATAACTTAGAGAGGATGAGATGGTTGGCTGGCATCACGGATTCAATGGACAAGAATTTGGGCAAATTCCAGGAGGTGGTGAGGGACAGGGAAACCTGACATATTGCAGTCCATGGGGTCATGAAGAGCCAGGCATGACTTGACAACTGAACAACAGCAAAAAGCAATAGCAGCTCTTCAAGGTAATTATATAACATAGAGGAGAGTGAATAAAGTAACATGAGGAACTGTTTTCAGTACGAAAGGAAAATCTTATACTTTTGGTCACCCTGCATTATTGCAAATAAAATTTGCCTGGTTTATTAACGTAACATTCACAATTTGGGGATGAAAAAGAAAAGAAACCTACAAAGCAATCTACAACTTACGCTAAAAATGACTACTTCCTATTCTGGGAAGTGTTCATGCACCATGGTTAAAAGTGGAGGCTTTAGGATCAGACAGTTCTGGGACCAAATCCCAGCTCCATCATTCACCAGTTGAGAAAGTTGAATTACTCTTCTAGTCACAATGCTCACATCTATAAAACAGGTAATAATTGTAGTTCCTTATAGGATCAAATAAGAGATCCTATTGCATTGATCCTAGTGCATCACCCTCTCATAAGTTAGTACTCAACAAATGTAGCTTTGGAGTTTTTTATGTATTTTTTCCATAATGGCTTTGGATTATCATCTCCCTAGAGTAGAAGCACATCATTAATATCATTAATGTTGGCCAGTCCTCGTTCTGTGCCCCCTTACAGATTAGGAGGGCAGAAATCAAGGCAGTCACACAGATCCCCTTTGAGCGTGTAGAGTCTCCTACAGACAGTTGTTTTGGGGAGGTCAAAGGGCACCGTATGGCAGGCAATAATGATATTTGTCTGCATAACACACTCTCCACTTGCTGAGTTGTCAGTGTCCCCATGGCCTCATGAAGCTCTAGCCCTTGCTCCTCATTTATCACATGTCACTTGTCCCAGCATGTTTCCTGCGCACAGGATGTTTGGACACAAATCTGCACATCTTTTAAGTTCTGTTTTCCCCCCATACCCTCCCCCTGTTGACCTGATTCAGTCTCAGTGGACTGTCACCATTATGCAAATGACTTCAAGTTTGGTTTCCAACTTATATATACCTGCTGGGCATCTTAACATAGACCTGCCAGAACATCACATTCAAGTCCAAAGCTAAATATTTGTTTGCTACTCTCATTCATTATATTCTATCATATTCTCTGAGTTAATGGCATCAATGGACTTTCTCTAAATCCATTTGTCTTGTCTATCCACTTTACAATAAATCTTCCAGGTATCTCTTCTTTTTCATCTCCATTTGTCCTACCTTTTCTTTACCTTTTACCCAAATCAGTTTGTTCAACAACTAATTACTGAGATCTACCATTGACTAGGTGCAGCATTCTGTTATAAGCTCTGTGTGTTGGGACCTAGAGATGAACAGGTAGACATGGTTCTTTTCCTCATGGAACTGTCATTCTAGGCAAGCAATGCAGATTTTAAACCAGTAATTAAATAAGCAAAATCATTTCAAATAGTCACATGTTATGAATAAATTAGAACTTGGTAATATGAAAAAATGTTTGGGGCAGAGGATGGGGAGACAGAGCAGAGATTGGGACTCTGAGTAAGTGATATGTGAGCTAGGGCAAGAAACCAATCATGAGAAATTCTGGAAATAGCATATTCTAGGTAGACGAAATGATAAGAACAAAGGCTTGGATGTCTGAAGTCAGACTATGCTTGGCATGTTCAAAAAACCAATAAAGCCAGAGAGTTGGAGCAGAAGTGAGAGTTTAGGTCTGAGAAACACACAGGGGCAGGTCAAGCCATGCAGAGGATCATGGACCAGGGTAAGAGTGTAGATTTCATAATAAGTATTATAGGAAGTCATTGATGGGTTTAAAGTTAGAAGAGGCATGGCCTAGTCTGTGTGTGTGTGTGTGTGTGTGTGTATGCTTCCACACTCAGTCATGTCGGACTCTTTGCAAACTCCTGGACTGCAGCCGGCCAGGCTCCTCTGTCCATGGGATTTCCCAGGCAAGAATAGTGGAGTGGGCCTTGTGCAAGGGAAGATGGCAGCGTCCAGGTTGAGGTCTTGAGATCAGATCTGCAAGGCGTTGGTGTGGCGGCCCACAAAGGTTTGCCCCAGGTGGCCTGGCCTTCTGTGCGGCAGGGCCCCGAGATGCAGGGCATATGAGTGGGGCATGTGATTCATGCAGAAGATGGAGCCTCCTCCCCCAGACAGGGCATACGAGATTCCTGGACTAGAGTCCTTCACATTCACAGGGAAGATGCACTCTATGCCCAGGCTGGCACGGCCAGTCTTCCCATCCTGGGGCCCTGACTGGATGCCCCTCTTGCCCCTGCTGCACAAGCACTGCTGTACAAGGACCAGGTCTGCTACATCTTCCACCAGTGTTGCCACCTCCTCGAGGGTGTAAAACGGGCTCTCTGGCCTAACGAAACCAAGTTAATAGAAGGCCTTCTTGAGAAAGTGCCTAGCCTTACTGGCGATCCAGAAACCACACAGAAGATCAAGATGAACCTGTTCTGAATGCAATCTCTTGCGCTCATCTCTGGCACTCTACTGAAGACATCCCTAAGAGAGAGACCTATTGCCCAGTCACTGTAGAACAGCCTGATGCAGCTGTGTAAATCCAAGATTCTCAAGCATCCTTCTCTGACCAGGCAGATCTATGCCCAAAACAGCATGTAATCTACCTGGAAATAAGTCTACCCTGATTCAGGTCCATAGTTCCGGTAGAGCCCAAGCGAATGCCAAGGATCCTCTGCCTCCCATTGCCCCCCGAGAGGAGGCATAAGCTACTGAGAATCATGTTATTGAGACCTTCTTTCCCATATCTCCCACCATCACTCTTTAGGAGTGCAATTTTTATGATGTGAATGATGACACTGGATTTCTGGAGGGCTATTTTTACCTCTATCCTCATACCCAGTATTTTATGGAGTCGGCCAACTTAGAACCACACTGCTTTCAGCCAGATCAGTTGTGGGCCAAGACTGCCTTTGGCAATGTGCTGGCTCAGGCTTGGTTCCTGTATGGGAATGACCCTAAGGTTTTGGAGCAGCCAGTGGTCATGCAGAGCATGGGCACCCGCAGGCATGTCTTCCTGGTGCTACAGCTAAACACCACAGATCTGGCCTCCGAGGAGGACCTCAAGAATCTAGCCTGGGTGGACTACAATCAACCCCTGCGCCACTTTTTTTGTGTTCCAGTGATCAAAAAGAAGGTGGTTGTGGACCGTGTTGGACCAACTTGTTCCCAGCCAGAGACATTCAGGAAGTTTTTAGCTCTGTATTTTCATGGTGTTGTGTGCCCCAAGGACTGTCCTGAAGCCTGGAGCCCCAGACCCCTCTCTTCCTGAAGATCCTGGAGTCTGGGCGGTGCCTGGGGCTTGTCCTGAGCTGCAGCACTCCTTTGGCTGGGGGTCTCACCCACAATGAAGAGAGGTTTGTGACATTGTACAAGAGACAGGGATCAAGACCATCCCCATGGGAAAGAAATGCAAAAAGGCAAAATGGCTGTCTGGGGAGGCCTTACAAATAGCTGTGAAAAGAAGAGAGGCGAAAAGCAAAGGAGAAAAGGAAAAATATAAGCATCTGAGTGCAGAGTTCCAGAGAATACCAAGAAGAGATANGAAGGATTGGGGGCAGGAGAAGGGGAAGACAGAGGATGAGATGGCTGGATGGCATCACTGACTCGATGGGCGTGAGTCTAGGTGAACTCCGCGAGTTGGTGATGGACAGGGAGGCCTGGTGTGCTGCCATTCATAGGGTCGCAAAGAGTCAGATATGACTGAGTGACTGAACTGAACTGAACTGAACTAGGGTGTACTGGAGCCTGTGTTTGTTGTGAAGGTGCTGTCAGGTAAGTGTCAGGTGGTGTCAGGTGACACCCACAGTTGCACCCAAGCCCTTGCCCTGAGCTTGCCTCTGTGCAAGGGCCAGCCCTGGAGCCTCACCTGTCCCAACTTTATCTGTGACCCATCTTGTGACTTTACATCAGAATCTTCAGCTCTCTGAGTTTCAGAAAAAGAATCATGGAGTGGGTTTCCATTTTCTCCCACAGGGGATTTTCCTGACCAAGGAATCAGACCCGCACTCTCTTGTGCCTCATGCATTGGCACACAGGATCTTTACCACTGTGCCATCCGGGAAGCTCCATGTTCTAGTCTACCTGGTTTTTTTCAAGTTGACATTGACTGCTCTGGGGATAATGAATTGTAGGGAAGCAAGATTGACTATAGGGCAGAGTAAAGAGTGTTGCAGGGATCCAGGCCATAGACGATAGTGACTTGACTAGGGTTAAGGAAGGAAGAATGTGGGGATTTTGGACACATCATGGAGGCACTAGAGATGGTACTATTACACAGATCTGCTAATGTTCTCCCTCCTTCCAGGGTTTTTCATCTCAATTCATTCAACACAAAGCTGACAGTGTCATCCTTATAAAGATGTCATCCTTTGCCTGAATGTGTCAATTGGTTCCAAGCTGTTCATAAAATAAAGTCTAAGTTTCTTGGTATAGATTCAAAGTCTTATGCTTTAACTACTTTAGAGAGATATACAGAGGGACTTAGAAAGAAAGGATAAAACAATTACAAAGTGGTTCACACAATACTATTCACAGAAAGTGGTGCTGGCCGCTGATGTGTGAAGAACTGGCATTCACAACTCTTTAACTGTTCTTACTCTGAGAGGATATGTGATAAAGGCAAGAGTCACAGGGCATCAACCAGCGGTTATGTTTTAACTTCCAAGGGAAGAATACGGAAGTTTTAAGAACTAGGAGAAATGTAGTAGCTCCTCAGATCACAAATCAATAAATGAATTGATTGATTTATGATCCTTGACTACATCCATTCCCCTGAAATATAATACCCAGCTATGATGGAATTGAATGAACACCTCGTAACAAAACCTGCTTTTCAATGGTCAGGTCGTCATGCTTTACATTAAACATGTGATTCCTTTTCCCCTCTGCCTTAAGTAAGCATTTCTTGGAAAATGAAAATTCATGTCAGGATCTTCAAACCAGATTTGAGACGCCATGGTATTAATATTCCCTGGAAGAGGGCATGGCAACCCATTCCAGTGTTCTTGCCTGGAGGATCCCCATGGACAGAGGAGCCTGATGGGCTACATACAGTCCATAGCGTCACAGGGAATGGGATACAACGGAAGCTACTTAGCACACATGCACATACATTATTAATATTAACAACACAGAAAAACAGAAGAGGGCAGTGTTACCACAGACTCCTGCATCAACGCCAGGCTTTGAAGAGAAAATGCAAGTTTCTCTGAGTCACCCTGTTCATATCCAGAATCTCAAAGAGTCGCAGTTACAATTGCTTGTTTCTTTCCACTTGCTAAGTCTCAAACTCTCAAACCAAGTCAGCAATGAGGCCTCCACTTTAATCTACCACTCAACTACCTCCTGCCAAGCTTTCTTAGTAGAAAAAGACCGCTTTTGTCTGTGATATCAAGAAATACAAGCCCAGCTTCATGTTTACAGTGGTTATGAATGATTTTGTCTTTTGCAGGATGGATGCTGAAAGAACTTCATCTGTATTTCTGCATTGGCCTCAGGAGAAAAACCCTCTACATTTAACATGTTAGCATCTATGGGCTCAAAAGATTTTTTGTACTGCCACGAAAATAGGTGTATGCAGCTACATATCCAGAGGTTTAGTCAAAAACTTTCACTGAATGCCTGGTACACATAGAAAACCAGAAAGGAAAGTGTTCCAACCCTTGAGACAATTTAACAGACAAGTTGAGAGATAGCTCTTTGTATGGAAATGATTATTAATTCAATAATCAGTTGATTATTGAATCAATAGTAATACTAACTTATATAATAATAGATATAATAATAGATACTGCTCCTTGGAAGAAGAGCTGTGACAAACCTAGACAGCATATTAAAAAGTGGAAACATTACTTTGCTAACAATGGTCCCTAGTCAAAGCTATGGTTTTTTCAGTAGTCATGTATGGATGTGAGAGTTGGACCATAACGAAAGCTGAATGCTGAAAAATTGATGCTTTTGAACTGTGGTGTTGGAGAAGACTCTTGAGAGTCCCTTGGACAGCAAGGAGATCAAACTAGTCAATCCTAAAGGAAATCAGTCCTGAATATTCATCGGAAGGACTGATGCGGAAACTGAAGCTCCAATACTTTGGCTACATGATGCAAAGAACTAACTCATTGGAAAAGACCCTGATGCTGGGAAAGATATAAGGCAGAAGGAGGAGGGGATGAGAGAGGATGAAATAATTGGATGGCATCACCCACTCAATGGACTGGAGTTTGAGCAAGCTCCTGGAGTTGGTGATGGATAAGGAAGCCTGGCATGCTGCAGTCCATGGGGTCGCAGAGTCAGACACAGAACTGAGATACCATTATTATTGTCTATAGTGATTGTCACTGTGATAAACAGTATTTCATTTACTCTTCACAATAAACCGATACAGCTTAGTAATGTGATACTTTTAGGTGCAAAGGAAATTGAGGGATGAAAGGAAGAAAAAATAGAAGAGAGAGGGAAGGAGGGAGGAAGGAAGGAGAAAAGGAAGAGAACCAAGTCTCAGACAAGTTAAGTAGCTTGCTCTAATGGTCCTCCTCCCCTGTGCGGAGTGTGGATTTGAATGCAGACAGTCTGACTCCAAAGCCTGCACTCTTAACCCCACTGGATTGGGGTACAGAGATAAATAAGCCATGGACTCTGTCTTGGAATTGCTCATAGTCTAGTAAGAGAGACAGACTCATAAACAAATAATTCCAGTGCAGTGATAGCAGCTATAATCGAGGTATAACAGAGAAAAGGAGACACAGAGGAAAAAGTGACTAAGTGCCTGACTTTGGGTGAGTGGGAGGGGGGTGGGGGTCACAAAATACAGACATATTCATTTGTGTTTATGTAATTCTTTGCTCTCTGTGGGCCTGGTTACCCACAACGAACCTGAAGTTCCTTCCAAAGCCACTTTCCGGTGGATTTCCCCTCTCTCTCTTAACAGGTTGTGGTTTGTCAGCCTCATCCTGCATGCAGTAAGTACCTCTGACATGGGGCCATGTAAAGTCTTTAGAACCGTTCTAGAGAAGGAAAAAAAATAAGATAGGAATCTATTTACTCTCAAAAAAGAGTAAGGAATCTGACAAGCAGGTGAATGAATAAGCCAGTGCCATGTTATAATGGAAGATAAAGGGGAGGGAATGCTGGCAAGCCATAAGAAAACCCCCAAGATCACTGTGCATTGTGCAGGTGGCTGACAATATCGTCATTCAGACAGGAAAACTATTCCATGAAGTCCTCATTACCTAGCTAAATTTGCTTTCAAATATCGAGTTCTTCCATGGGATTTCCCATGGGATTCTCTGTGCCCATGGGGTTTCCCAGGCAAGAACACTGGAGTAAGTTACCATTTCCTTCTCCAGGGGATCATCCCAATGCTGGGATCCAACCCAGGTCTCTTGCATTGCAGGTGGATTCTTTATTGTCTGAGCCACCAGGGAAGCCCAGGTCCATGAGGAGACGTCACAAAATCCCACGAAATTGTGTGTAAAACCCCATATACCTGTTGTGCATTTTCTAGAGATTCCAGAGAGTTCATGCAAATTTCCAAACAGTGTGCATTCCCCAAGTAGGTTAAAAATTATGCATTAAATACATACAGAACTGTTACTCAAATAAAGTATAAAACAGTGTCTGGCATCATTGAAAATTCTAAAAAGTCTAAGTGAATTCTTTGGTGCCATTAGTATTCATTATGTTTATAAAAATGCTTACATGTGTGTGGTGCCATCAGGTTATCATACATTAGTACAAGGCCTTAACAAGACCTCAGGGCTTGTCTTTGATGATATTATGAATAATTAACCATTTATCTTCTTTGGGGCATTTCTGGGTTGGAGGATTAGCTCTTCAAGGTTTTAATTCAGTATTGATTCTCAACCTTTGTGTGTGTAACAGGGGTTGGAATGAAGAAGGAAAGAATGATATTTGACTGGAAAGAACAGTAAGATATCACCCATCTGGTCTCTTCAACCTACACACTCTCCCACCTGCCCTTTCTCCAACCCCTACCCTTATTCAGTCCTTTATTGATGCTGCCCAGTGGCAAAATTTCTAGACGTTGAAATGTCTCACTTTTCACCATCAGCCAAGCCACTTGTAGTTTGGTATCCTTTAAGGGTTAAGAAAGTTTCAGGCTAAAGAGCTCATCTCCAGATGTATTACTCTACCAGAAAATGAATCATTAAAACTAGCTTTATATTTTCATGGACATTCTGTGGAGAGGCACAAGAAAAAGGAAAACCTAACATGAGAATTTGGCCTCAATGGTTCCCTACAGCTAACAGTAGATAACAGTAAATCTACAAGTGACACAAGGCAAATATTTATTAGCTTTTTTCTGTAAGTACCAAACAAAAATTTGCAGAGAAGGATCACATCAACAGTAAAACCTGGATGAAATTTTAAGATTTGGATATGTTCATTATCAATCAAAATTTATGTCTAACTTCTTCTACATCAAAGCAGCCTTGCTGTTGTGACAGAGCCAGAAACTTATAATGACTGCAGTTTATCAGAGCCTCTTGCCTACCCTAGTGAAAAACAACTCCAGAGATACCAGCTTTCTTCCCAGCAGTACACATAAGCTAGATTCAGAGGGAAGAGTGCCCTCTGCTAAGCCAACCACATCCACTTCCGGTGGAGCTTGAGGGGTGGTTGCAGAAGCAGTGACTGGTGCAGGTATCTTTTCATGAAATAACAGCCTGAGGTGAAGAGCTGCTGGCAAAAATATTCTAAACAAAGCCATTGGTTGGCACTCAACAAATAGCCTCTTCTTCTCACACATTTAGCCCAACTTAGAGATGTCAGGGACCTGTAGGAGAGTTTTTACAGGTAAAACCGAACCTTTACAAAAGATTTAATTAACAACCTGACCTAAGGTATATGAAGCAATTCAGAGAAGAACTCCCAAAGAGGAATTGTAATAAATAAAAAAGCAATTAAGAAGTCTACCTCTCGCTAGCCTCAGGTCATTAATTATTGAGTAAAGACACTTCACTTCACATTTTTATCCATGTTGCATCAACAAAACAGATCTGAAAGAAAGGAGGAACCCTGGGTGTATTTTATTATAGCTATAAGAATAAACCCACCTGTCTCTTTCTTTCTTTGGTTCTTACCTTTGAAACTCTTTGAAGAAACAAAATGACATCACAGCAGAATTCAGGAGTGTGTGTGTGCTAAGTCACTTCAGTCATGTCTGACTCTTCACCACCCTATGGACTGTAGCCCGCCAGGTTCCGTTGTCCATGGGTTTCGCCAAGCAAGAATACTGGAGTGGGTTTCCATTCCCTTCTCTAGGGGGTGTTTCCAAGCCAGGGATAGAAACCATGTCTCTTATATCTCCTGCAATGGCAAGCCGGTTCTTTCCCACTAACACCACCTGGGAAGCCAACTTCAGGATTAAGAGCTGTTATTTTTCAACCTCTCCTTGTTGGAAAAAAATGCAGTTCCAAGAATGAGATGAAGATTGGAATATTATCTGAAATTAAGCATTGAATATGCACAGTAAATACTATTTACAGTAATAAGCCAGGTCAATGCATTATGTCATTGACATGTAGAAAACTGCCACGAGTGATTTGGAGTATCCTTAGCTGACATCTGGGAGAGCAGTGGAAATGAGTCTGAGAAACAAAGGAAGATTCATCACATCTCTCCAATGAACGCATATGATGATTTGTACACTAGAGTGTATCCACAGCATTGGCACTGTGCCTGGCTCATGAGAGGTGTCCAGTAAAGACTTATAGAATGAATGGATGAATCGACGCATAGTCATTCCATTTTTTCTTCCAGCATTTTTCAGTTGAGGTAATTGAAGCCAAAAGAAAAAAAAAAAAGAAAAGAAAAGAAAAATGAACCCACTAAATATCACAGTGAGTGAGTGAGTGAAAGTTGCTCAGTTGTGTCCAACTCTTTGCCACCCCATGGGCTGTGGCCTGCCCGGCTCCTCTGTCCATGGAATTCTCCAGGTCAGAATACTGGAATTGGGTAGCCATTCCCTTCTCCAGGGGATCTTCCCAACCAAGTCTCCCACACTGCAGGCGGATTCTTTACCAGTTTAACTACAAGGGAAGCCCCAATATCACAAATCTAATGAAAAAAATGACTCTGGAATGATTCGTCCTGCATGTTTGTGCTTTTTTTCCCCCCAATACTACATTAAAGAATGGTGATTCTAAAAGAAAATGTGAAAAATCTCTTACCTTAATCACTTTTTCCAATATACTAATCATTTAATGTACCTTTGGCATTTTGCCTTTGATGCTTTGGCTGTTTATTGAATGTGCCTTGAAAAGAAAATGTGGGCACATGGAAGAGATCTTGGCACTTGCTTAAGCAAACTGGTTAAAATTTTGTTTTGTTTTTTTAAGATAAAATATTTTCAGAGAGATTTAGAAGTTATGGGTTTTTTTTTTTCACTGCAAAACTGAAATGTTACTAAAGTTCTTACAAATAAAATATTCAATGTTTTTAATGATGAATAGGTCTAATGGCAGGGGTAAATTTTTTAACTTTTAATCATACTCTCTTAGACCCTGAACAGGGACCATTGACCATTCTTTTTTATTTTTAAATCAGTGTCTCACATAACTTGATACAGTAAACCACATATTTATATTTTCCCTATTTATCTATAAACTTTAATTGCTAATGTTAAGACTTAAGTGCTAAATGTAAGCTGAATTTGCCAGATGAGGGTCCCTGATGTCTTTCCTAATGGTGAACACCAGGCATTGACATAAGCGATAAATTCTTCTGTTTCTTTCGTGAGCTTCAGTGTCTGTATGGGACAAGCACCCTCCTTTACAATAGAGTTGGAGAAAAGGTTCTGAAGCCAGCCTGGCTGGGGGAGAATCTTGCCTGCACCACTTATAAACTGGGTCACTGACGACCAGTCATTGCTTCCTGTTCCACGTACACCTGAGTTTTCTCAACAGAGTGATAACAGCATCTGCACCACAGTGCTTTTGTAAGGGTTAATTGCACATATGTGTAATACATACCATAGTGTCTGGTACTGTGATTAAATTTATGTTAGATTTTTAAATTATTCAAACCATATAAGCAAAAGCTTTTAAAAACTCATAATGTTGAGTCCTGCCCCAAGGCCCCAGGTGTGAGGCCTTCTACCACAGCTAAAGAAGTGGAGCAGAGAACTGAGAGCACCTCTGAAACTGACTGAACCCTTTTGTAACTGTTGCCAAAAGCCCCCCTGATCATCACCAGCAAGCTTCCTGACCCCAAATTAGGCAAAAATGCCCACCCCAATAGTCACCCTACAGTGTCCTAACCAATCATCCAATGCCAACCTTCCAGCAGCAANGAACCGAGAGCACCTCTGAAACTGACTGAACCCTTTTGTAACTGTTGCCAAAAGCCCCCCTGATCATCACCAGCAAGCTTCCTGACCCCAAATTAGGCAAAAATGCCCACCCCAATAGTCACCCTACAGTGTCCTAACCAATCATCCAATGCCAACCTTCCAGCAGCAACTGTCTTTGTCTTGAGGCTATAAAAATTGGCTACTAACCCAGGTAACTGTTGACTCTTCTTGATCTGTTAAGAGGTGGACCTACTATGCTTGTAGTGCCCACATTATCGCTTCCTTTAGCTCCTAATGAACTCACTCCCTTCTGAAATATTCTGTGTCTGGAAATTCTTTTCCAACCTGCACTTGGACTGTCTAACAAATAATTTATCTTACAAATTTGTTCTTAGAGGGAGAAACACAGCCTCCCTTCTCCCTTAAAAAAAAAAAAAAGTAGCAATAATGAACGGATGCCTCGAGCCCAACTCCGAGTTTCTGTGGTTTCAGTGGTATTGATGCCACCTTTGTTTCAAGTGTGGGCATGTGACTCACTTGGGCAGATCAATCAGAGCATTTTGTACTCCTTGCCACCACCATTATTTCAGTGACAAGCATGGTGCTCAATCAGACCAAAAGAGATGTTTGAGGATGTTTGCTGAGATCACTGGAATATAAGTAAAACTGTTTGAGCCACTGGTTTCANTTTCAAGTGTGGGCATGTGACTCACTTGGGCAGATCAATCAGAGCATTTTGTACTCCTTGCCACCACCATTATTTCAGTGACAAGCATGGTGCTCAATCAGACCAAAAGAGATGTTTGAGGATGTTTGCTGAGATCACTGGAATATAAGTAAAACTGTTTGAGCCACTGGTTTCAAACATATCCTAAGCTAGCTGTACCCTAGATTTGCCATCCATGGGGGTAATTAATGTCTCCTTACAATGCAAGCAATTTGCACTTAATTTTTTTTTCTTTTGTCTGCAACCCAAATTCATACAAACTTGTACATTAGAAGTGTCGAGGAAGATATCATATAATATGTAGGTGATATTAAAAAGGTATAAAAAAGATTGAGGGGCTCTCAGAGAAGCAAAATGCATCTGGTTAAGCACACAGACTCTGAAGCCAACTTCAAAGGTACAAATCCTGGTTCTACTGTTTATCAGCCATGTGACTCTGGACAAGGCATATGCCTTTTTGTGCCTCCATGCCACCCTCTGTAAACTAAGGATAGTAATAGTATCCACCTTACAAGGATGTCTTGAGAAATAAATATGTTAATGATATAAGGCACTTAAAACAATACCTCACATGTAACAGATACAAATGTAATGCACATTTTAGTTATTATTTTATCATTATTCATATCTTAAATAAATGGAGATACAGCATATCAAAGGAAAAAAAGGAAAGAAATGGCTCTTATCAGATTTCTCTGTATATGGAGGAAGCAAGCGATGAATTAAGTGCCTCTTTTAATTATACAAAGGACTAAAAAGCATATTAAAGGATGCTCAATATCACTAATTGCTAAGGAAATCCAGATTAAAACCACAATGAGATATTGTCTCATACCTATTAAATTCAGTTCAGTTCAGTTGCTCAGCTATCATCAAATAAATAAAATAATAAGCCTTGGCAAGTTTGTGGAGAAACTGGAACCCTTGTGCACTGTTAGTGGGAATATGAAATGTATCCACTGCAGAAAAGAGTGTAGAACTCCCTCAAAAAAATTAAGAATAGAATTACCAAATAATCTAGCATCCACTTCTGTGTACATAGCCAAAAAATAAAAAGTAAAATTAGGATATCAAACAGGTACATGGCCATAGTAGCATTATTCACAGTAACTAAAAGGTAGAAACAATCCAAGTGTCCATCAGTGGATGAATGGTTAAATAAAATGTGGTATATACCTAAAATGGAATATAAATCAGCCTTAAAAGGAAGGAAACTCTGACATATTTTCAATATAGATGATGTTAGACCAAGTGAAATACTCTAGTCACACAAAGATAGTGTATGATTCCACTTACATGAAGCATCTAAAGTAGTGAAATGTATAGAAATAGAAAGTAGAAGGGTGGAAGCTGTGGCTGGGGGAAGGGGCAATGGGAAGCTGTTTAGTGGATGCAGAGTTTCATTTTTGCAAGGTAAAAATGTTCTGGAGATGGGTTGCACAGCAATGTGAATATATTTAACACTATTGGACTGTATGCTTAAAAATAGCTGAGGTAGTAAACTTTATGGTAATATATTTTACTATAATTTAAAATTTTTAATTTAAAAAATGTAAGTAATTTGTTGTAGCCCTATAGGTAACACAGTGCTTGAGGCAGCTGGTACTCACTGCAATTGAATGAACAAGTGAATGATAATGTAATAATCCTAATGACAAACGAGTGATGGGTAAAGTAGTTGAAGGATTTTAAATAGTTATGGAGTAAAGTAAGTCAAGTGTCAAGTGCTATGAGAAGGACATGACGAAGATAAAAAGACAGACCACATAGTAAACAGCACAAAGCATGGAATGTAAAGATATTGATCCTAATCTTGATTAATTATTTTTATTTTCAAATTTTTACTGAGTACCTCCCACTCGCCTGACACTGTTTCCTATTCATCAATGAACAACAACGCTGTACTTTTGCGGGTCTTCCTTGTACTTGGATGACACAGCAATATTGAATTCTAAATCTATCTGGCTGTGTGACATCAGACAAGTCCCACAAGTTGTCTGGGTCTTCATCTTCTCATGTAAAATGAGGCATGTGGCAGAAGAGACAGAGTGGTACTTTCCCTTCTTACATTCTCCAAAATGTGAACATTAAACGTAAATACGGAACAAGGACATAAGAAGCCACTAGGGGGCAAAATGAGTACAGCATAAACACTACTGATATGAAATTCTAGAAACAAAACAGTCATCCTTTTTTGCATCATGAGGAAACTAAACAGCAAATGTTGTGTATCATGGGTAGAGAATGCGCTCCAAAGAATAGTTATCCAAACTTGCTTTATTCTATGAATATAGTGTTTGGTTTAGAGACCATGTTTTTCTGAGGAATAATAAGTAATAATAATAATAAGCAGAATACTTCAATAGTAACTGAATAGCACTGCCAAAAGCACATGATCAGACCAGCTCTACAGAACCACAAAATATCACTAACATACCCAGTCTTGAAGCAGCCCTCTACTCACGTCAGGATCTAATACATATTTTGAATTATTTTGTTCTCTTTCACTTCATTTCTTCATTGCTACTAGTATGTACCAATCTGTCTGATGACAAAAGAAAACATGTTTTTCTTTTTACCACTTGTATGCCATTGGAAGCAGTAGTTTTAAAACATGTAAAAAAAAATCTTTGATTGCTTTCTACCAGAAGTNGTCAGGATCTAATACATATTTTGAATTATTTTGTTCTCTTTCACTTCATTTCTTCATTGCTACTAGTATGTACCAATCTGTCTGATGACAAAAGAAAACATGTTTTTCTTTTTACCACTTGTATGCCATTGGAAGCAGTAGTTTTAAAACATGTAAAAAAAAATCTTTGATTGCTTTCTACCAGAAGTTGGAGTCTAATTCCCTTTTTTTGAATATGGATCAGCTTTCATGACTTATTTCTAGCCAAAAGAATGCATCAGAAGTGATGCTGTGTGACTTCTGAGGATCGTGTAGAAATGGTGCTCCTTCTCAGGATGCTCTTCTTTAGTCCAGTCACCATATTTTGAGGAAGCCCGTGCCACGTGGAGAGCCCTCATGTAGATGTTCTGGTTGAGAGCTCCAGCTAAGGCCCTGTCCTGCAGCCGGCAATAGTCAGACATATACAAATACAAGCTTAACAAAGCTTCTGATGTAATTAGATGGTTACAATTACTCATTTACCATCTCATCTTTATTTGTCAACTACCATCTGCAAGTCACAATAAGGATACAATGATGGATCTGACACAAGTCATGTTAACATATCTGATCAAATCCCTTGTTCAGATCATCTATTCACCTTGTTGGTGAAGGAGGGATTAGCTGAACATACGACACTCAACACTAGACAGATGAGATTGGCATCAGTTTATTAATCACATATACTCAGTCCCTGTGGGCACACCGCAAGACTTTCAGGTTCACATGGATGGTGGATAATGCATTCAGAATATAATGAACCCACAGGGGCTGTGGGAGACAGACTTTGCAGTGTTTGGAGAGTGAGGTGACCCCTCGTTCCCATGGTGGGGAGACATGCTTGGTCTCTTTGAATAATTTCACCAACTTGTAGGAAGGTAAGACCAACTAGGTTGACAACCAGGCAGGGTATAGCTGCTGTGGCTGGTAGAAGAACTAGCCAGGTGTGCAGCCTTCCCTGCTGGGTAGGGCCTTGCCCTAGTTGATGAAATTATTGAGACAACAATTTACAAACTAGGCTTTTAGAGTCCATCAGGGTCAGAAATGTCACGGCAGCAGTTTGTTTAGGTCTTACATTTCTTGGCCTCAGATTCTTACTTGTAAAGTCAGAAGGTAGGAAATGAATGATGTCGAGGTTCCTGTCGGTTTTAGCAGTAGTAGTAGTGTTAGTCGCTCAGGGATATCCGATTGTTTGCAACCCCACAGACTAGCCCAGCAGGCTCCTCTGAGCATGGGATTCCCCAGGCAAGAATACTGGAGTGGGTTGCCATTCCCTTCTCCAGAGGATCTTCCCAACCCTGGGATCAAACCTGGGTCTCCTGCATTGCAGGAAGATTCTTTACTGTATGAGCTACTAATTTTCATTATGGGAAGCGAGTCAAATTAGAAGTGTTTTGGTCATTTTCAGAGACACTTGCTGTCCTGATTGTCTTGGAAGACCAGTCTATTTTTTTTTTTTTAACTTTAGAGATATCTCAGTGAATTCAATCTAATCTCTTGCCCTCTCAAAATCTTCATGTGAAGCTGAGATATTTAATTTCCAGGGAATGGGAAGAGGGGTCTATTATTACATTCCAATTTTGGAATTGACAGGAAGAACTTTTGGGGAGTCCAGGAAAGAAAAGATATTTATGAACCTAAAGTCAACTACTCTTTAAAATGATATTCAGTTCAGTTCAGTTCAGTCACTCAGTCGTGTCTGACTCTGCGACTCCATGAACTGCATCAAGCCAGGCCTCCCTGTCAAGGCCTCCCTGTCCATCACCAACTCTCGTAATCCACCCAAACCCATGGTCGGTGATGCCATCCAACCATCTCATCTTCTGTCATCCCCTTTTCCTCCCGCCCTCAATCTTTCCCAGCATCAGAGTCTTTTCAAATGAGTCAGCTCTTCACATCAGGTGGCCAAAGTACTGGAGTTTCAGCTTCAACATCAGTACTTCCAATGAACACCCAGGACTGAGTTCCTTTAGTATGGACTGGTTGGATCTTCTTGGATCTCCTTGGAGACTTGGAGAGTCTCCAAGGGACTCTCAAGAGTCTTCTCCAACACCACAGTTCAAAAGCATCAATTCTTCGGTGCTCAGCTTTCTTTATAGTCCAACTCTCACATTCATATATGACCACTGGAAAAACCATAGCCTTGACTAGATGGATCTTTGTTGGCAAAGGTCTCTGCTTTTGAATATGCTGTCTAGGTTGGACATAACTTTCCTTCCAAGGAGTAAACATCTTTTAATTTCATGGCTGCAGTCACCATCTGCACTGATTTTGGAGCCCAAAAAGATAAAGTCTGACACTGTTTCCACTGTTTCTCCATCTATTTCCCATGAAGTGATGGGACTGGATGCCATGATCTTCGTTTTTTGAATATTGAGCTTTAAGCCAACTTTTTCACTCTCCTCTTTAACTTTCATCAAGAGGCTCTTTAGTTCTTCTTCACTTTCTGCCATAAGGGTGGCATCATCTATATATCTGAGGTTATTGATATTTCTCCCAGAAATCTTGATTCCAGCTTGTGCTTCCTCCAGCCCAGCATTTCTCATGATGTACTCTGCATATAAGTTAAATAAGCAGGGTGACAATATACAGCCTTGATGTACTCCTTTTCCTATTTGGAATCAGTCTGTTGTTCCATGTCCAGTTCTAACTGTTGCTTCCTGATCTGCATTCAGGTTTCTCAAAAGGTAGGTCAGGTGGTCTGGTATTCCCTTCTCTTTCAGAATTTTCCACTGTTTATTGTGATCCACACAATCAAAGCCTTTGGCATAATCAATAAAGCAGAAATAGATATTTCTCTGGAACTCTCTTGCTTTTTCCATGATCCAGCAGATGTTGGCAATTTGATCTCTTGTTCCCCTGCCTTTTCTAAAACCAGCTTGAACATCTGGAAGTTCACAGTTCACATATTGCTGAAGCCTGGCTTGGAGAATTAATCTGAAATAAAATCTTAGCAAGAGTCAAGAAATACTTATATTTTCTTCCAGACAGAAAAATTCATTATCTCAGACAGTAGGGGATTTGTGATTTTCATTAATTTCTGCAGATTTAAGACTGCAGGGGAAGAGTAAAAACATCATAATGGTTTAATGTAAAATCAAGATGCAAAAATGTTTTTGCCTTTGATTTCCAGATCCAAATTTTCAGAATTTAATTAAAGTTGTAAGTTTGATTTCACATACCTCTGTTTTAAAATGAAATTATCTTCATTTAAATAAAATAGTTTAATCAGTGTTATAATTAGAAGTCTTAAGAATAAAACATACCCAAGTACATTAAAAGCAATACGGTTAAGAGAGAGTAAACTACTCTTTTTCAAGACCATAATAATAACCATTTTCTGTTCAGAGAATATGCATTCTCTACCATTAAGGAAAGAATTGAAGAAAGTAAGAGTAATGATTTTTTAAAAGGGTATGCTGCTTCACGGGAGCTTTCACAGGCGCTGTTTCAGCTGCTTCATAGGAGATTCTCTCACATGGCCACCTGTGATCATGCGCCCAGTGATCTAACTCATACTCAGGCATGTGTGTGTGTGTGTGTGTGTGCATGCTGTTACTAAGTCATGTCCAACTCTTTGTGACTCCATGGACTGTAGCCCACCAGGCTCCTCTGCCCATGGAATTTTCTAGGCAAGAATATTTTAGTGGGTTTTTATTTCTTATTCCAGAAGATCTTCCTGACTCAGGGATCAAACATATCTCTTGCATCTCTTGCATTGGCAGGCAAATTCTTTACCACTGTGCCACCTGGGAAGCCCTACTCAGGTGAGATACTGCTATTATCAAAACATTAAAGTGAAAATCATATCAAAATTAAAAACTAGGATTTTGTAGCTCAAGCATGTATATACCAAGAGGCAAGATACAAACTTAAACAAGAACATCTTAAACTTACATTTAAATTATCTGCCTTAAAGCATCCAGAGGAGCAATATCTAGCCCTGGAAATATTGTTTAATAATAAAAGTAGAGTTGAATATGAAATTCATTATAACAGCAAAGAGTTAAAATGTAGTGAGAAGCATGGTAGCTTGAGAGGGTCAGGAGGAATCTTAACAGAAAAATATTAAAAATGAACTGTCTAAGGAAGTGTAATAGATTACACTTGCAGTAATTTCTAGACTTTACTCTCACTGAGTATATGAAACCCAATCCCTTTATGATTTTAAGAAATGTTATATAATTTTATTTTAATTTTATGGTAATTATTTTTACTTGGCCAAGACAGTTATTTTCTTTCTTTGCACATAAACATATCTTCTGCAACATGAATCAACTTATGCATTGTCTCTTTATAAATTAAATTCTATTTATTGAGGAAAGAGATGAGAAAAAGGCACATAAAGCAGAAATAGGAACACATTTTCTTCAGTATTTGAAATTACATGAAATACATCAAGAAAATCAAATATGGATAGCACTGTACAATTTTCAAGTTACAACTGCTTCAGTGTATGAGTGGTTCTTAAACCAACAGTATCTGACATGAAAAGATATTTGTGAGACTAAAATTAGCAATGTAAACAAGCCCAATTTGGAGAATCCGGGGCAGAAGGTGAAGAAATCATATTTTTATATACCCCAAAATATGAAAAGACAAATTATAAAATCATGCAAAATCTGTAGGGAAGCATTGGAATGAATGTATGTGGCTGATGTCAGAAATGTAAAGTTTGTTCAAACCTTACCATTATGGTTTTTTAAAAGTCCATTTTGGTTGCTGATAAAATCCTATTGCTTCCTATTGCTATATAAATTTAGCAATGATAATAACTGTATGCATTCATTGAGTACTTAGTACTTAGACATATATGCATGTGTGATAATTGGCTTCAGCCATGTCCAACACTTTGCAGCCCTATGGACTGTAGCCAGCCAGGCTCCTCAGTCCATGGGATTCTCCAGGCAAGAACACTGAAGTGGGTTGCCATTGCCTCCTCCAGGGGATCTTCCCCACCCAGGGTTCAAACCCACCTGTCTTATGTCTCTTGCATTGGCAGGTGGGTTCTTTACTGTTAGTGACACCTGGGAAGCCCTCAGTTCAGTTCAGTTCAGTCATTCAGTCGTGTCCGACTCTTTGCAACCCCATGAATTGCAGAACGCCAGGCCTCCCTGTCCATCACCATCTCCTGGAGTTCATTCAAACTCACACCCATCGAATCGGTGATGCCATCCAGCCATCTCATCCTCTGTTGTCCCCTTTTCCTCCTGCTCCCAATCCTTCCCAGCAATCAGAGTCTTCCAATGAGTCAACTCTTCTCATCAGGTGGCCAAAGTACTGGAGTTTCCAGCTTTAGCATCATTCCTTTCAAAGAACACCCAAGCCTGATCTCCTTTAGAAAGGACTGGTTGGATCTCCTTGCAGTCCAAGGACTCTTAAGAGTCTTCTCCAACACCACAGTTCAAAAGCATCAATTCTTCGGCGCTCAGCTTTCTTCACAGTCCAACTCTCGCATCCATACATGACCACTGGAAAAACCATAGCCATGACTAAATGGACCTTGGTTGGCAAAGTAATGTCACTGCTTTTCAATATGCTATCTAGGTTGGTCATAACTTTTCTTCCAAGGAGTAAGTGTCTTTTAATTTCATGGCTGCAGTCACCATCTGCAGTGATTTTGGAGCCCAAATAGACTTTATCTATTATAAAGTCTGACACTGTTTGCACTGTTTCCCCATATATTTGCCATGAAGTGATGGGGCCAGATGCCATGATCTTCGTTTTCTGAATGTTGAGCTTTAAGCCAACTTTTTCACGCTCCTCTTTCACTTTCATCAAGAGGCTTTTTAGTTCCTCTTCACTTCCTGCCCTAAGGGTGGTGTCATCTGCATATCTGAGATTATTGATATTTCTCCCAGCAATCTTGATTCCAGCTTGTGCTTCTTCCAGCCCAGTGTTTCTCATGAGACATAGATAATTAAATGCATTATCTCATAACAATCCTCCTAGCAACCACACATGATGAATATGCTTATTATCCTGCTCTTACACATGAGATGGAGAAGGCAATGGCACCCCACTCCAGTACTCTTGCCTGGAAAATCCCATGGATGGGATTCTCCAGTGTTCTCGCCTAGAGAATCCCAGGGACGGGGGAGCCTGGTGGGCTGCCGTCTATGGGGTCGTACAGAGTCAGACACGACTGAAGCGACTTAGCAGCACACATGAGAAATATAAGGCCCAAAGCCCTTAACTAAGTTACTGAAGGTTCATGGCTAGTAAGTGTAAATGGCGAGTGGTTCATGGCTAGTAAGGATGTAAATCCAGGCAGTCTGGCTCCAGAACATGCATCATTTATCACTATACATTATTAACTAAATTACATGACTAATATAAGTAAACTTGAACATTAGGAGATTTGTTATGTAACCAACAAGAAGATTACAAAAAATATTTTGAAAATCAATTTAAACATATATACATTTGGGGATGCTGATATAATTATCAACTGTCCAACTGCAATTTTAGCATATTACATATACCTATATAGATAACCACACATTAGACAAAGTAGCTTATTCATTAGAAATATTTCCTTTCCCCCATTCACATACATAACATAATAACAAAACAGTTTAGTGGTTTAGTACAAAGACTTGGGATCAAGACCATCTGGGTTCAAATCTCAGGTCTATAAATTATTTAACCTCTCTGTTCTCAGTTTTACTAAGACAAAAATAGAAAGTACCTACCTGATCAGGTTGTTGGGAAAAGTAATTGAGTTCAAAGGTATAAAGAGCTTAGAGCAGTGTCTAGCACACAGGAAGTATATACAAGGGTTCAGTTCAGTTCAGTTCAGTCGCTCAGTTGTGTCCGACTCTTTGTGATCCCATGAATCGCAGCACGCCAGGCCTCCCTGTGCATCACCAACTCCCGGAGTTCGCTCAGAGTCACGTCCATTGAGTCAGTGATGCCATCCAGCCATCTCATCCTCTGTCGTCCCCTTCTCCTCCTGCCCCCAATCCCTTCCAGCATCAAAGTCTTTTCCAATGAGTCAACTCTTCACATGAAGGTTAGCAATTACATTTTTCAAATACACCTTTGGCATGAGGGGCTCTGCCATCAATAGAACCCAGTCCTCTAAAGCTGTTTGTTTGTTTAACATTATTTCCCCTTCATATAAGGTATTTGAGATATAGAACTTATACTACCATCAATGAAATTCTTATTGCAGACCACATCTATCCAGAGGTCCCCAGCCTCTGGGATCTAATACCTGGTGCTCTGAGGTGGAGCTGATGTAATAATAATACAAATGAAGTACACAACAAATGTAATGAGCTTTAATCATTCCAAAATGAATAACCTCTCCACTGCAGGTCTGTGGAAAAAATGTCTTCCATGAAACTGGTCCCTGGTGCCAAAAAGGTTGGGAATTTCTGCTGATCGAACATTAGAAATGCTATTTAAGAGGATATCTGTGAGCTCTACTTTGGAAATACTTATAGTGTTGCTTTAAAAATTGTCTTTAAAAGACTCTAAAAAAAAAAAAGTACCATTAGGCACTTATAATATTAAAGTCAAAGTCCCAAGAATAATTATTACATTATGGTTAAAGTTCATTGCCTTTTGCAAATCAGTTCTGTCCAAAAGCATTCAGTGTTGTTATAGGCAAATGTCTTCATAAACAACAATTTATTGTTAAAAGTAAAATAATTGAAATAACAGGTCCAGAATTTGATGAGGAAACTCTTTTCTAAGGGATAAAGAATAACTTGGGAGAAATATAATGGTCATAGTTGAGTTAGCTAATTAATATTCATGGATAGTGAAAACAAATCTTCAGCACTTACATTGGTTTTTACCAAAATTATCAGGTTTCATTGTGGAACTTGACATAATAAGCACACGGCTGTCAAACGCCCACCTCACTTGATGACTGGATATAGCTGAAAGTAGAGGGAAAGGACCTATGTTCAAACCATCATTTCCTGGCACAATTCCCTATGATATATTTACTGTAAAACAGAGAGAAAAGAAAGCATCTTCAAGATAACAAAGCACAATTTAACAGCCACTCTGAAAAAGCAGAGTTTTCTTGTATAAGAATGTACAAGTGTTAGTGTATAGATTAGCATGACTGTCAATATAATTAACAGATATTGCTCATGATTCGAATGTTCTTCCCTTTTTTGTTCCAAGTTTAGAGACTGACATCTAGGTCCCAGGGAAGGACTGGGCAGCCTCTCCAGAACCCCTTCATGTTCCATCATCCTTTGACCTGGTTGAGGTTCTCTCCTAATGAATCCGGCTCAATGATTTTAACAGAAGTCAGCATGTTTACCAAGTACTCCAGTTTCCTTTAATATATTTTCTGGAGACTATCACGAGGTGGAGTATGCAACACCAAAAAAATAAAGAAGAAAACTTCTAAAAAGAAAAGCCTACATTACTAGCTATGAAATTGACTGATAGTCTCAGAATTCCCAAGGGGCTTCTGCAGGCTACCAAACAAACAATAAGGAAGATTTAAGCATATATCAATTTTTTTGCTTGGCTTCTCATTTGGGGCCAGGGTTGAAGCAGAAAGAAAATCAGTAAATATAATAATTACTCTCATGGACAGAAGCAGAAGTTGAGTAACATCTTTATCTAACAATTCATTCATAAGCAAGTAATTTTTAACTCTTATATTCTTGTATTTTGTTCTTGTATTTTGTTTATTCTTGTATTTTGTTACATTTTAGAGTAACATAGCTTTTGGACAGGAAAAAAGTGGAAACATCAGAATAAACAGACCAGAATTTTTTTCAGTAAGATCACTAAGTAAATGAAGTGATACATTAATGCACATTGTTGGTAACCAGAAACTGCTTCCTAGGTACTGAAGCTTAAAGAGTACAACATATAATTTATTAGCCAAACTAATATTTTTAAAAATGAAAAGGGAACAAAATTAATAATTATACTGGAAAAAGCAGGGTTAGAATGGGACAACTGAGGTTGTCTCCAGAAAATCAGGATATAGTAATTCTACCTAGAATTCTGCAGATGGGGTGTGTGTGTGTGTGTGTATTCTCACTTAGTTAGGACTGCCGCCCACCAGGCGCCTCTGTCCATGGAAATTTCCAGGCAAGATTACTGGATTGAGTTGCCATTTCCTCTTCCAGGGGATCTTCCCAACTCAGGGATGGAACCCCAAGTCTCCTATGTCTCCTGCATTGGTAGGCAGATTCTTTACTACTGAGCAGATGGTATATACATCAATCAATTATCAAATTATTTGTAAACGGTGATAAATTACATAATTGCATGAGCAATTTCAGAAATTCTTTCAGTTCAGTTCAATAGCTCAGTCGTGTCCGACTCTTTGCGACCCCATGAATCGCTGCACGCCAGGCCTCCCTGTCCATCACCAACTCCCGGAGTTCCCTCAGACTCACGTCCATGGAGCATAAAATCTCGTTAGTGTATCTGTATTGAAAAGCGTTTCCACGCCTTCACCCAGGCACTAGGTCTACAAAGCAATTCTCATTCTGAAGTTCAGTTCAGTTCAGTCGCTCAGTCGTGTCTGACTCTTTGCGACCCCATGACTGCAGCACGCCAGGCTACCCTGTCCATCACCAACTCCCGGAGTCCACCCAAACCCATGTCCATCAAGTCAGTGATGCCATCCAACCATCTCATCCTCTATCGTACCCTTCTCCTCCTGCCCTCAATCTTTCTCAGCATCAGGGTCTTTTCAAATGAGTCAGTTCTTCGCATCAGGTGGCCAAAGTATTGGAGTTTCAGCTTCAACATCAGTCCTTCCAATGAAGTAGTCAGCAATAATTCTGCGCCTGCGCCTTTCTGTCTCCACCGCTAACCAAGCTGCCAGAAGCTTTCCTCTCTTCCAGTAAGTCCGCCGCGGGAGTTAGTTGGCCGATACTGCGCATGCTACACATCGCGTTTACCGCCTCACCAACCCCGCCCCCCGCCCTCCAACCCGAGCCCAAAGTCTGCCAACACGCCTGCGCGAGCGGCGTGCCCCGGAAGCAGTTCTTTGCTCTTCTGACACGTAGCAACCGGTCCAGTACAGAGTCCTTAGCTGAGTTTGGGGGGTTTGGGGGACTACCAGAGCTACCGCTGCCGCCGCTGCCTCCACGTTTGGTGAGTGCCCAATTCTGTGGCATGATGTTCGATTTCTCCCCGCACCTGGGCAGGGCGGCTCGTGGGCGCCGCTCCAGGGTCCTTTCTCTCCGACCCTCCCTCCCTTTCGGGCCTTGCTGACTCGGATCCTGCGAGACTATGCGCTTTCCCGGCCGGCCCAGGCCTTATTATGCAAAGAGGCTGTCGTGTTTTCAGCTGTGAAGCCCTATCCCGACGTGACAAATCATCTTTGCTGTTGTTGGTATTTTAGACCCCACAGAACCCCTCCTCCCGTGTCCCCGCCCCTCCCGTACCCAGGGCTTATCAGCCCCTCGAAGTGAAGGTGTCTTCCTGGACCTTGACTTAGAGACATTTCTTTAGCACACCCAACCCCCCGTCCCACCTTCCAAATGCTGCAACCCTAAATTCTAGAAGAATTATTTGCCGCCTTCTGAGGGTATTCGCTTAAGTAAAGTGTCAGGGTCGAATTCAGGAGGCCCTTGGGCATAAGCTGTCTTTACCATTTTTCTGTTGCAGATCATTTACAATGTCAGGCTTTGATAATTTAAACACGGATTTCTACCAGACAAGTTACAGCATCGATGACCAGTCACAGCAGTCCTACGATTATGGAGGAAGTGGAGGACCCTATAGCAAGTAACATTTCAACTTTGGCCATTTATTTTTCGAGATTGCAGTGAAAACATGTACCCTGAATTTTTGGTTCTGCCTTAGACTTTATGTGGGAACAAGTTGCTTATCAGGAATGTGACGTTTCATAATCTTCCTGCCTCCGGAGAGATCTTGACACTTGTTTGGGTCAGATGACATTATCCTCTTTAGAGTTTGGTATTTTCTGCAAAATACTGAGATGTGCCATGAGTGGAAAAATAGATTGTTTGAAGAACCTTTTCCTTGTACAGTATTTGAACATCATTTAGGGTATGGGTAGGAGCATAAAGTAGCTAGAGATAGGCTGTTTAGGCCACAAGAGTAGTTAAAAATTAAAATCTTTTGACAGCTTCGTTAGTAGTTAAATCAGTCCAGTTTTCAGAGTATATCGATTGTTAACTGAAAGCACCTACACTGTTGAAAAGTGTAAGCTCCCTACTATGATTCACCAGGTAGTTTTCATATAGCAACTGATAATCACTTTTATTACTTCTCACATCAAAACTTTTGGTCCGTCTGTACTTGCAACTTTCCAGTTGCAGATTGAAGGAGGGGGACACGGGATCAGAGACTCAAAACCTTCAGTCCTGAACTGTTGAAAAAACAACAGCAACAACAAAAAATGTATTTTTTCCGTAGTTTCTGGTGTTTGCGGGGGGGAAAAAAAGGGGGTTGTTACCAGTCTCCTCTAGGACATCATATTCTTAGTTTCTTGTGCTTGTTCATTCTTTCAGTCATGTCCAACTCTTTACAGCCCCATGGACTGTAGCGCACCAGGCACTTCTGTCCATGGGACCTCCTGGGCAAGGCCACTGAAGTGAGTTGCCATTTCCATCTTAGTGTCTTAGGTCATTAAGATTAATCTTCTCAGCCTCCCTTTTAGTGAAGGAGTTTCCTATACCAGGGTTACTTAACCATTTTTAGATGGTCCAGGATCCCTTAGAGAATCTGAAGCAAACTAGGGGCCTGTTTCTGAGAAATACATGTTTGCAGTCAGACATCTGTATTAATGTGTGTATAACGTCCAGATAGTTCATGTGTTAACTGATGTGCATATGGACCCTGAATTAAAAACCATGAAGACTGTCCCAGGATGAGGGCATGTAAAGGGTGTGTATCTAGTCTGAAAGAAGCATTAGTCCTGGGTCGTGTTGAAATTAACACAGTGTGGTTTGTCTTGTATAGGCTATACTTTTTACAAAAGGAAAAACAAAAGAAACCTGGAATCTGCTTATTTTGGTATATTGTAAAGCTTTTTTCCCCTAAAACTTAACACAGTGAACAGTGGAATTGAGCATGTAAATGATAATCTCTATCTCTGAATCACTTTTTTCTCTTTCTGTTAAATTCTAAATTACATAATACCATTGAAGATTTGTCTCTTTTTATCAGTTAATTGGTCAGGATTGGAGAAAATCTGTTGAGAAATATCCATTCATTTATTTACCTAAATATGTATTTTTTGTGATTGTTCAGTGTATGACACAGAGAAGGCAATGGCACCTCACTCCAGTACTCTTGCCTGGGAAATCCCATGGATGGAGGAGCCTGATAGGCTACAGTCCATGGGGTAGCTAAGAGTCGGACACGATTGAGCAACTTCACTTAAGAAAATGGTGACCCACTCCAGTGTTGTTGCCTGGAGAATCCCAGGGACGAGGGAGCCTGGTGGGCTTCCTTCTGTGGGGTTGCACAGAGTCGGACATGACTGACACAACTTAGCAGCAGCAACAGCAGTGTATGACAGGGCAGATGAATGTAAGAAGGACTGGAGTGCTGCAGTAGGGCTTTGGAAAATCTATCTCTGTATGTGGACCTGGGTGTATTTTTAACCAATGATATTGTTTAGACTCAACAGAATTATTCCACTTAGATTTCAAGTGAAAATGTATCTCTGCCTTTTTTAGGTTTCTTTCTTTCTGTCCTTGTTAGCATCTCTTAAAGGTGTAACTTATCGTCCTGTACACTTAGCATCCCACTTCAGTTCTCCATAGAGCAGTTGTTTTAGATATGCTGTTGCTAACCTCACAGTTCCATCTCAACAAAAATCATGTACTGGTAAGCGTTGCTTCAGTGCTTGTAAAGAAGTTTTATTCTAGGTGCTTATATAAATGTTACTGCCAATTAATAAATATGAATTTATAGATATTGCTGAGAAAAATAAGACTAGTGTGTTAGCAGTAATAACTGAGTTTCTGAACTTTAAGAATACCTGAGCTCTTCTGTATGTGCCTTTAATTGGATCTGGCCCTTAATGACATTTTTATGTTTATCTCAGTTTATCAAATAATACATTGTTTATGTCAACTGGGTAGCAAAGATCAGCTAACTTTTCTCTCTCTCTATTGATGAATATACAGGTTCAGATGTAATCTGACTTGGATTGTCTTCAAGTTTGACTTGGGTTATTATTAGTTCATAGTTCTACATATGCCCTATGAAGTCAGCTTTAACATTTTGCATAGTTTCCACTACAGGTACTTTACATTCATATAAGGAAAAATAAACCCCAAAAGTAAAAGGACCTTTGATCTCAATCTGCTGAATGTCTTATTAGACATTGTATTATATATATGTGTATGAAATATATAGAAATACCAACTATGTATTTTTAAAAAAACTGAAAACTAGTATTTTTTCATCTTCCTTTAACTGATACTACCTTTATGGACTACCTATGGATTTTGATTAGCTTAAGTTGTCAACCCAGTATGTTAAGAGGCTTTGTCTTTGTTGTTGATACTGAGTGGTTATGAGAGCATTGGTTTCATTTGCTACTTTTCCTGCTGTAGCAGTGCTGATTTAGCCTGTAAAGGTCATGTCTACCATATTATGTTTTAGTTTAAAATGAGTAGGAGTGAGTCAGGAATTTTCCTGAGCAGATCCTGCCAGAAAAGGGAAAGTTAAAATTCCATGGTATTGTCTTTCATCTGATAAAGGAATAATAGTGCCACATTTAAAGCTCTTATTTGCTTGCATTATTTCTCTTCCTTACATGAAATTTATGTGTCTGTATCAGTGGTTCTGAAGTGTTGTCTATAGACCCCAGAGTATCCTTGAGATCCTTCCAGGAGGTTTTGAAAGATCAAAACTATTTTTGTAATAGTAGTGAGACATTTTTGCTCTTCTGTGGTGGCTCAGATGGTGAAGAATCTCCCTGCAATGCCAGAGATCCAGGTTCGATTTCTGGGGTGGGAAGATCCTCTGGAGAAGGACATGGCTACCCACTCCAGTACTCTTGCCAGAAGAATCCCCATGGACAGAGGAGTCTGGAGGACTACAGTCCATTGGGTCGCAAAGAGTCGGACATGACTGGATGGTTAACACACACAGTGAGACATTTTATACCTTTTTAGGTGTGTTGGCATTTGCATTGATGTTGCAAAAGCGATGACTGGTAAAACTGCTGGTACCCAAATATGAATCAAGACAGTGGCATCAAATTGTTCTAGTAATCATTGTATTCTTCATCACATACTTATTGGGGGTGAGTGAAGCCATTTCATTTAAAGATGTCCTTGGTGAAGCTGTAAGAATTATTGTTTTAAATCCTGACCCTTGACAATATACATTTTAAAAATATTCTATGTGACAAAATGGGAAACAGTGCTAAAGCACTTTTACTTCATACTAAAGTATAATAATTATCTCTAGGGAAAGCACCTATGCAGTTTGAGTCACAAGCTGAATCAGCCACTTTTTCACGAAAACCTTTTTTTGGAAAGAACATCTGACAAACTATGTTTATTCAGACTTGAATAATTTCTCAAAAAAATGAATGAAGTGACCTGTTACTTCAAGGAAAGCAGTTGACAGTATGTGGGGCCAATGATCAGATTCACATTTTCAGGCAAAAATAAGCAGTTTGAAAAACTTGTATCCATCACTGTGAAATTGTCAGCTTCCCAGTAATTATTTTCTGATGAGATCAGTGATGATATTAACAAATATGATTTATATACATATAAGTGAGTCTATATTTGGAACATCTGCATAACTCATATTAGTGTTTTCTAAATGGCCAATGCATGATGTTACAAAATTATACATGAGTAAAGAAAGGATCCAGTCAAAGTACAAGACAGTTCATTAGCATTCTTTCCAATTGCCACATTGCGAGTTAAGTTTAAAAAACTATCACTTTGCTCTGTGCTTTGATGTATCAGAAGGAATATTAATGATAATCTGAAAAGATTATTAAAACACTATTTTCCAACCACATGTCTGCAACACTAGATTTTCTTCAGATACTTAGCAACTAAATGGTATATCACACAACAGAAGGAATACAGAGGCAGATATAAGAATTTTCAGCTGTCTTGAAAAATAGCTTTTTCACTTAAAAAAGTTTATGGTAACAGAATAGATTTAATCTTACTTTAACATATTAATCAGTATTTTAAACATTTCTATTTTAATTTCTAAAATGAAAAAATGTTGATAGATATTACCCACATAAAAAATTTTAGTTCTCAATAACAAATTTTAAGAGTATAATGGGTTCTGAGATCAAAGAGTTTGAGAACCATGGGTTTATGTCATTCTTTTTGTTTTTTCTCTTGCATGCATATTTATATTCTCTGTCTTTCTCTCCCTGGAGAAAGAGAATAAAATACAATCTGTTTATGCAGATTGTACAAACCTCCATACGGAGCTTTTCTACTTGTTTCATGAACTCTAAGGTGAATTTATGATACATCCTTAGAGAGATGGCACTATAGCGTATTCTGCTAAATTAGAAGATGTGAGTTCTTATCCTAATTCAGCCAGCTAGCCCCCTGGGGGTTGTGTGTGTGTGTGTGTGTGTGTGTGTGTGTGTGTAAGTAAGTAGGTAAATAAATAGTAATCAAGATATTTGCATACCAAAATGACTGAGGAAATGCATATACAGAAAAAAAAATAACAGATGTTGATGTCAGATAGGATTTGAAGGTGATTTTTATTACAGTTGTTATAAGAGTTAGCTACTGAAGTTAGAAAGTCTGGTTTTGAATCCTTGCACAAATCATTTGTGGACAAATCATTTAAACCCAAATATCAGTTTACACATTTTGGTAATGAAGAGGATGATAAAATTAACTTCTAGAGTACTGAGAATAATGTGAGGCAATTCACATTAAACACTTGACACAGTACTATTCAGAAAGTTATGTATGTTTTGGGAAATTTCAGTAGCTATATATTACATATAACAGAGTTAATGAATTTCAACAAATAATAACTATATAGGATTTTTAAAGGTACAAAAGATTATAATCTGAAAATAAGTGTCTTACTTCACCTGTTTTTGGGTCCCTTTACCTATATAATTATGTATATAATGTATATGTATATAAAACACACATATACCTAGATGTACGTATATAGTCTAAAAAGCATAGTCACAGTGGGTGCATATGATTCATACTGTTCTGCTTATCAGTTTTTTTCTGTTTTAAAATTTGTATTTATTTGTTTGTGCATTTTTTGGCCACACTGCAAGACATGCAGGCTCTTAGTTCCCTGACAAGGACAAGAGGTTTGAACCTGCACTGGAGTCTTAACCCCTGGACCACCAGAGATGTTCCTGAATATTAGGTTTTTTTCTTCTCCACTAAATGTTTTTGATTATCATTTCTTTCGAGTACCTACAAAACTGCCTCATTCTGTTTAACAGATGCATAGTAATCTATGCTCATGTCACAGTGTAGTTGCAGATATATATTTGTATTGTTGTAGTTTCTGTTTTTTGCCATGAAAATATTGCTGCAGTGCATTCTATCAATATATTTTATAGTCAGAAAAATAAACAGTATTTTTAAGCATGTATTGGACTAGCATAATAAGAGAATACGAGCTATGTGTGTTGAAATTTTAATTAATTGGTTTTTTAAATTGATTAATTTATGATTGCACTGGATCTTCATTGTTGCAGGTAGGCTTTCACTAGTTGCAGCGAGCAGGAGTTACTCTTTGTTGCAGTGCACAAACATCTTACTGCGGCGGCTTCTCTGGTTGCAGAACAGAGGCCCTAGGCACACAGGCTTCAGGAGTTGTGGCGCACTTGGGCTCAGTAGTAGAGGTCTGTGGGCCTAGCTGCTCTTCAGCACATTCAATCTTCCCAGACCAGGGATCAAGCCCAGTACCCCCTGCACTGGCAGGCGAAACTCCCACCCACTGTATTACCAAGGAATTCCACCTTTGATTTGCTTTTAATCAAGATGTTCAATTAATTTAAAAATTAGATTTAACTTTAAAATTTCAAGTAATAATGAGGTCATTAGGTTTTTATATTTTTGAAAAAGTGACTATAAATTTTTAAAGAGAATTGGGGACTAAAAGATGCCTAAGGCATCTCAGCTCTCATTTTTAAAATGTCTTACCTTTAAAATAATTCCTTCTTTATTTCTTACAGTGTAATTGGATTAGTCCCACTCATAGATAGGTCATATTTTCCCAGAACATGGTGAAACAGATCATTAAAAACAATTGCTTCAATATTCTTTTGTCCTCCTTTAATATTCTTCAGTTGTTTTCATCACTAAAAAAGCCATACCAAGGTCTGCTTCTAAAGAGTAAGATTTGTTACAGTACATAGCAACAGAGATAATAGGTGTACATTTACTTTAAAAAATTAAAAGAACTATTCAAATGCAAGGTGTGTTAATTATGTTCTGTTATATTCAGAAAGCTTTCACAAGAAAGATGCTTCCTATTTTTCACTCTTTGAAATCGATGATTGTTTTTAAAGACACTGATGCACTTCCAAAAAATAACATATTCAAAAGCATCCATTCTTCAGCACTCAGCTTTCTTTATAGTCCAACTCTCACAACAGTACATGACTACTGGAAAAACCATAGCCTTGACTAGACGGACCTTTGTTGACAAAGTAATGTCTCTGCTTTTTAATATGCTTTCTAGATTGATCATAACGTTCCTTACAGGTAGTAAGCATCTTTTTAATTTCGTGGCTGCAGTCACCATCGGCAGTGATTTTGGAGCCTCAAACAATAAAGTCTGCCACTATTTCCACTGTTTCCACATCTATTTGCCATGAAGCGATGAGACAGGATGCCTTAATCTTAGTTTTCTGAATGTTGAATTTTAAGCCACCTTTTTCACTCTGCTCTTTTCATCAAGAGGCTCTTTAGTTCTTTGCTTTCTGCCATAAGATGGGGTTATCTGCATATCTGAGGTTTTTGATATTTCTTCCAGCAATCTTGATTCCAGCTTGTGCTTCCTCCAGCCCAGCATTTCTCATGTTGTACTGTAAGAATGTGTTTTTTTTTTTAGTATAAGAGACTTTCCAAACTGCCCCAGGGTTATCTCGGACTCANAGTGGACGTGAGTCTGAGTGAACTCCGAGAGATGGTGATGGATAGGGAGGCCTGGCGTGCTGCGATTCATGGGGTCACAAAGAGTTGGACACGACTGAGCAACTGAACTGAACTGAACTGAATGCAATAAGATATAAGATGCATAGTATATGCAATAAGATTTTTAAAACAAATAGCTTTATATTCTGCTTCTAGATTGAAATGTAAAAACATGAAGTATAGTTAAAATGCCCTATGAATATTCTAAATTGTAGCCTATGTCTTCCCAGAAGTTACTGATATGCTAAATTTTCAGTTTATTCTCCTCAGTGTTCCTTTATATTTTTACTACATCTGTGTCTATTCTTAAATAATGTATTATTTGGTGTGTTTTTGACTTATATAAATGACATTATACTGTGTTACTCTTCTAGAATTTGCTTTTTTCACATGCAAGTTTGTGAGATCTCAGCTATGTGAATACTTTGTGACACTCTATTTACTAGCACATAATAGTCCATTAATTTATCACTATGTATTGAAACCTTTACTACTTATGACATTAAGTTTGTGTCCTAGTGCCTGCTTCTANACTCTTCTAGAATTTGCTTTTTTCACATGCAAGTTTGTGAGATCTCAGCTATGTGAATACTTTGTGACACTCTATTTACTAGCACATAATAGTCCATTAATTTATCACTATGTATTGAAACCTTTACTACTTATGACATTAAGTTTGTGTCCTAGTGCCTGCTTCTACAATGGTCTATGAACAATCTTGTGTGTCTCCTTCCATACACGTGTGCAAGTGTTTTCCTAGGACTACGTAAGGTTTAAGTGCTCCATCTTCTTGATGGTTTGTGTGTGTCTTATCCCAAAGCCAAAAAATACCTTCAGTATTTTCTGTTAAGGATTTTTAAGTTTTGCTTTTCACATAAAATATTTTTTTATCCACCTGGCATATGAAGTCTGGATCCGACTTTGTTTTTTCCCATACGTATCATCAGTTGTTCCATCACCATTTATTTGCTAGGTGTCCAGGAAATGTACTGGTAAGGCATTCTTCTAATTTAGACCTAAAAAGAATACAAGAGGGGAAAGCACCTCTTTTTTCCCCTCATTAATGGAAAAAAACTCTTTAAAATTTGTCTACCTTTCACTCTTTCCTCTAGCCTTATGTCTCTCTGCTCTTACCTACATGAAATTGACTTCATTAATAAAAAACATATGACTTAGCAGAGGTTGATTCCCTGGTGGCTCAGACCGTAAAGCGTCTACCTGCAATGCGGGAGACCCTGGTTCAATCCCTGGGTTGGGAAGATCCCCTGGAGAAGGGAATGGAAACCCACTCCAGTACTCTTGCCTAGAAAATTCCATGGATGGAGGAGCCTGATGAGCTACAGACCATAGGGTCACAAAGAGTTGGACACAACTGAACGACTTCACTTCACTTTAGCAGAAGTAGTACCTTGGGATGGTATGATTTCCTATCTTCTAAGCAGAGGTCAGTAAACTACTTATTCTGTAAAGGACTGGATAATATTTAGGTTTTATGGGTCAAGAGGCAAGGATATTACATATATGTATATACACATACATATGCTTTGTGGGTCAAGAAGCAAAGATATTACATATATATATATATATATATACACACACACACCCCCATATATACACCCTGTATATATGAGTGTGTGTATATATGTGTGTGTGTGTGTGTATAAATATATAAATACCAAGAGGGAAAACAAATTTCTACCAAATTTGTATTGACAAAGTTATAATAATGTTGAGTATAATTTTTTATCATACAAGTCGACTAATATGCAGAGTTAAATTCTTCCTGATTATCTCATTTATTCTTCCTCATAGCCTGATGAGGTAGATATTATTCCTACCTATATTTATAAGGAAAATGAAGTTCACACAAGTTTACCTTGTTAGCAGATGTTGGCGTTATCATTTGGGCCTAACTCCAGAATTTGTACTCTTGACCCTGATATAATTTTGAGAGGGAAGTCTTATTTTAAAGATGATAAAATGGAAGCTCAAAGGGATTGAGTAACTCAGACAAGGTACATTTAGGGCCAAATATGTCTAATTTAAAACACATGTTCCTTCCTTTCTACTCTGCAACTGCAAAACTTCCAGGAACCTTCAAAACGTGGATAATAGCTGTAATTAGCAAATCAGGTCTCAATTTATGTTACTCTCGGGATAGTGTGTAATTTCCTTGATTCTGTCTCACCACAACAAAGATTTGAAACTGTGGACCAGTGTTACAGCTCAGTTTCAACTCAGACTTTTATTCATTTGGCAAAGGATAGTACACCCTTTAGGCATGAGGGTGGGCCAGCCTTCGAAAGAGAGGCCTCAACTCTCTTGGCTCCCTCTGTTTATATGTTTTGTCTCCTCCCCCCAAGCCTGCCCTGTTGAAATTAGGGCTAGCCAGGAGGGGGGCACGTTTGTTTCATCTGAGGTCCTCATTCCCATCTGGATTTTTCCTTTGTTCCCTTTTTGTAGGCTTTTCCCTTTGTCTTTTAGCCACCACCGTTTTGTACTCTCTTTTCCTGTTCTAACTACCTAACATTACCATTTTAACTGAAATAGTTTAAAATAGAGATAAAAAACTGTATCTATTTTTCTTTCTAATTTTAAAAGATAAATTGACAATGTAGCACTGTAAATAAACTATACTTCAATTTTAAAAAGATAAATTGACTTAAAAAAAGCATGTAGAACTGAAAGGTATTTGGTGAAAGGTAAAAAGTGAAGTTCATTGATTCATTTTTTTCCTCTCCTCCCATTTGCTATCTCCTTGTTCCCCTTTAATTTTTCTCTATTTTTCTCTTTTTATCTCCCTTCCCATTTTTGTTTAAGAGATGCTCAAGAGTAGAATTAAGAGATGCTCAAGAGTAGTATTAAGAAAAAAAAGAGTAAAATTAACATCCCAGAGAACTCAGGGTACTTTTATTGACCAAACATAGTGGGGATCTCACAGCCAATGCAAATTATTTTAATAGATGAATCTTTTAGTTTCTTGGCAACAAGTCAATGTTCAATCAGTGTTCACTGAGTGGCGACCACATGGTAGATTCTGTGAGAGAATACAGATGGAAGCATCTGCTTCTGCTTTCAGGGAGCTCACAAGCTAGTGAAATTCTAAGGCAAGGCAAACTTGAGAAGATTAGACAGTGGAAGTAAACTCACGCAAGGGAGAGACCTGGCATCGAAGCTCTGGCACCTCATGTACTTTATTAAGAAAAACATGCAAGTTAATTATATGAATTCTCAGTTAAATGATGCATTTTATTAGGTGATAAATCTGATTAACTTCAAGATGAAACAAGTTGACAAAAGCATAGCCACTGTTTGTGTATTTGACTTCAAAGATAAATTTTAAAATGCTTTGCATAGTGAAATCAATTACAATGTACTTGCCAAGTGCCACAACGGATGTGTCACATGCATATCTCATGTGAAGATTACAACAATCCAGTGAGATAGGTGTTGCTATCATCATTTTAGATTATTTAAAAAATTCAAAGTATTTGCCCAATTCTTATACAGCTGAATATAGCTGTGATTTGACTTAAAAAGTAGTTACGAAAACTTGAAAACCTGGTAACATTTGAAAAGGATCCATGAGTTCAGTTCAGTCGCTCAGTCATGTCCGAGTCTGCAAACCCATGGACTACGGCTCACCAGGCTTCCCTGTTCATCACCAACTCCCGGAGCTTGCTCAAACTCATGTCCCCTGAGTCAGTGATGCCATCCAACCATCTTATCCTCTGTTGTCTCCTTCTCCTCCTGCCTTCAGTCTTTGCCAGCATCAGGGTCTTTTCTTTGCATCAGGTGGCCAAAGTATTGGAGTTTCAGCTTCAGTATCAGTCCTTCCAATGAATCTTCAGGACTGATTTCCTTTAGAATTAACAGCTTTGATCTCCTTGCAATAGAGTGACTCTCAGGAGTCTTCTCCAGCACCACAGTTCAAAAGAATCAATTCTTCGGCACTCAGCCTTCTTTGTGGTCCAATTCTCACATCCATACATGACCACTGGAAAAACCATAGCTTTGATTAGAGGGACCTTTGTTGGCAATGTCTCTGCTTTTTGATATGCTGTCTAGGTTGATCATATCTTTTCTTCCAAGGAGCAAGCATCTTTTAATTTTATGGCTGCAGTCACCATCTACACTGATTTTGGAGCCCCCCAAAAGTCTCTCACTGTTTCCACTGTTTCCCCATCTATTTGCCATGAAGTGGTGGGACCAGATGCCACCGTCTTAGTTTTCTGAATGTTGAGCTTTAAGCCAACTTTTTCACTCTCCTCTTTCACTTTCATCAAGAGGCTCTTTAGTTCTTCACTTTCTGACCTGAGGATGGTATCATCTGCATATCTGAGGTTATTGATATTTCTCCCTGAAATCTTGATTCCACCTTGTGCTTCATCCAGCCTAGCATGTTGCATGATGTACTCTGTATATAAGATAAATAAGCAGGGTGACAATATACAGCCTTGATGTACTCCTTTCCCAATTTGGAACCAGTCTGTTGTTCCCTGTCCAGTTCTAACTGTTGCTTCTTGACCTGCATACAGATTTCTCAAGAGGCAGATCAGGTGGTCTGGTATTCCCATCTTTAAGAATTTTCCAGTTTGTTGTGATCCACACAAGATCCATATTGTCTTATAATTTATTTTCAACCCTAAGGGCAAGCTAGAAAAAATAAATCACATAACACAATATTGAACTGATAACTGAATTAAAGTTTTGGTTCTTCTCCCAAACGACTTTTTCTTTTTTTGACAACAGATCATAAGTTGTGCGATCTCTCTGAGATTTGGATTGTTTGGGTTACTTTTGGTTTGGCTCTGAAATGAGCTAGAGATGCCTGCCTGTGGCTCTAAATCCTCTATCACATAAGAACATGAAACTCTATCCCTTCTAGGTATACTCACTTTGTCTAGCAGGCTCCTTGAAGGTTCCTTTGGGCTTGACAGTTGGATTCTAATATATGCAGTTCCATCATATGAAGGGGCCAAGCAGAAGAGGCAACTGCTCGGGAGGAGTGCTAAAAACCAGATTCTACCTCTGGCTCTGCTCCTAGCCCATGACATGATTTCGAATAAACTTTTTAGTTTTATACTGCCTATAAAATGGGGATTAAAAATGGTTTATCTTCTCACTTCACTGGCAGATCAGAAGATCCTGTTCATGTAAAATGGCTTTACAGAGTTCAAAGGGCTATGCATGTGCAGAGCACTAGCTTTTTGAGAACAAACCCAGCCATATGGTCAGGAGTTGGTTATCCTACGGGTGGGGAAAAACCAGAGCCCAGGCTAGATTAACTGAAGCAGACAGAGGTTGGACCTCATTCACATTAAGACAAAGAGCCGGCCAGTTCAGCTGTATATAGAAGACCTACACAAACTCTCCACATCTGAAAACCTATTTGTCAGGAGTAAATATACTGGTTAACAAGTCAGGCTTTGTAATCTGATCAGTTAGAGCTCAAATTGGTATCTTCTTTGTTATCTCAGACAATAAAGAATCTGCATGAGATACAGGAAACCCAGGTTCAACCCCTGGGTTGGGAGATCCCTGGAGAAGGGAATGGAAACCCAATCCAGTATTCTTGCCTGGAGAATTCCATGGACATAGAAGCCTGGCAGACTATATAGTCCATTGGGTTGCAAAGAGTCAGACATGGCTGAACAACTAACGCTTTCACCTTTTTTCACTTTAGAGCTCAAAAGCCAGCTTCTCCACAAGAATCTTGTGGAAATGTCCTCTCTCAGCCTCAGTTTTCTCGTCGGCAGGATACGTATAACTAGGGCACCTGCCCTTGAGGCTCTGTGGATTAATTGAGCAAAAGAATGCTAAGGACTTGCTCTGGTGCCTGTAAACTGAGAGTAGGCTGTAGGGAGTAGGGAGTGTATTTTACCTTGGTCAGTCATCTCAGCGACAGTAGTTCAGAAACATCAGGAGGGGGCTTGGACAATTTTTTTCTTAAAATTGTGAATGTAATTATTTGGGACCTAATCTGCTTGTACTATGCTTAGATGGTAAACCAGGTCTTGTATACAGTTTTCATTTGTATTTTCTAAGTGAGCGATTCAGTTCAGTTCAGTTCAATTGTTCAGTCATGTCCGACCCTTTGTGACCCCATGGACTGCAGCACACCAGGCCTCTCTGTCCATCGCCAACTCCCAGAGTTCACTCAAACTCGTGTCCATTGAGTCGGCGATCCCATCCAGCCATCTCATCCTCTGTCTTCCCATTCTCCTCCTGCCTTTAATCTTTCCCAGCATCAGGGTCTTTTCAAATGAGTCAGTTCTTTACATCAGGTGGTCAAAGTATTGAAGTTTCAGCTTCAGCATCAGTCCTTCCCATGAATATTCAGGACTGATTTCCTTTAGGACTAACAGGTTTGATCTCCTTGCAGTCCAAAAAGAAAAAAACAATCATCTCTAATACATATGTTCTCCTTTTGTTCCAGGCCTGTATTTCTTTTCATTTACATATAATTCACTATTAACTAAACCTGGGGGAATCTATGCCAGTTAAATGAGAGGAAACTTGACCATGGTTTTCACTCTGTTGGACTAACTCATAAAGTCACATAATATTTGTATCTAATTGCAGAGACAGCTTTAAAAAACAAAATACATTCAGTGTTTGCATACTAGTTAACATTTCCTCAATGAGATTTATTTAATTTGGCTCAAATAAAGCAAGTGCCTGGTTACTCAACGTGACATGAACATCTGAAAATAAGATCGATGAGATCCAGTATTGAAATTTTCCTTTTTTTCATGGAGGTTTATACTGTTGAAGAATAACATAAATGGTTGAAAGTCCTAAAGCATTGTTGGAAAGAGTGTCAACAACCTATATTTATTGTAATAGCAATTGGGCAATATCTCATTTCCACTCAGCTTCAGTGCTATAAATAGTTCTAATTTGTTTTCTTTGTACATTCTTTCTACATTCACTGAATTAATTACAGAAGACTAAGCCAAGTGATATTACTGTAGCAGTTGACTAAACTTGACATAAACATAATAATTAAAATGACTGCTTTTTAATCTCTCCCCCTTAAAGCTGAATCTACATTATTATAAGCCTTAGAGAATTTGATTTGAGAATCTCTGGGCTTTTCTGTCAATATGTATTCATTGTTGATAGTGGATCTCAGTGTGTTGCTGGGAGTTTCCTTCAGAAAGGAAGCACCTGGGTCCTGCTTCCATGCGATATCTGCCTATTTAAAAAGCATCTTGTTTCCATCATCCTTGCAGTACCATGGAATAATCACGTGTTTCCATTTACCTACCCAAATTGATGCTAGCAACATACATGTGCCCACTTGCCTGCACACACACAAACATGTGTCCTTGATAGAGAAACGGTTACCTCAATAAAAGCTACATATATTTATTTCAACATGTCTTCCAACAAGCTATTTGGTGCCTCAGCATTACCCAAGGCAAAGACTGAGCCACTGCTCCCCATCCCGTCTCCTGCTTGTCGCTACATGTTTGATTACATCTGGAAAGGAACTGGTTTTGTTTGGGTGTAAGAAGAGGGCCTCTGGGAAGCAAGAAAATGAAAAATGGTCACTGCCAAAGGTGTGCTCCTTTCATCCTAAAAAAGTTGCCTGAGCCACTCTTGGTCCTCCGATTATGTTCCTGCATTGTTTGCCAGTTAACTTTTCCAATGCACAGGGGTCACTGATCTGGACAGTATCCTTTGGTTTCTCCTCCCACTGGCTCCCAGCAAAGCTGTTATAAATGCACTATACTTCCCTTTTGATTTTCCTTCAGTGGCTAGGTTGCTCTGAGAGTTTGATGCACAGGCTTAAACAACCTCTTTACAAAGCAGAGAAAAAGCAAAAATAGAAGGGGGGGAAGTACACTCCAAAGAGCTAGAATGAGAGCAAATCTCAGCTCTAACTTTTGAACTGAAGCACCTTGATTTTTGTTGCTTTTGCAATTTTAAAACAGAGAACAACTGAGAAATGGAAATCTTTTCTTTTTCCCTCCGTATATATCTCAGAAGGATTTTTCCACTGCATATCTGATTCTGAATGACACTCTGTAGTCTACATTTAAAGTGTCAAGTTATTTCAGCAGGCCTTTAGTAAATAAGGATTCGGTTGGCAATTGGAGAAGCTTATCTGCAATTTCTCCAGTGTCGCCAGCACTTTCTGAAAGAAGGAACATTCCTCAGAACTCAATTTTCTCTCTTTACATCCTGCCCTCCATGGCAGTTCACTTGCTTTTATAGATTCAACTCTTGCCTCCACGTTAGAGATAACCCAGATCTTTATTCCAGATGCTAACCTCTTACCCATGCTCACATCCTTCTCCACATCTCTTTAAGATATCCCATTGAGGGAAATGGCAACCCACTTCAGTGTTCTTGCCTGGAGAATCCCAGGGATGGGGGAGCCTAGTGGGCTGCCGTCTATGGGGTCGCATAGAGTTGGACACGACTGAAGTGACTTAGCAGCATTGTCAACTCAAACTCAACATACGTGCATTGAATGGCACTCATCTTCTCCCTTCTTCTGCGATGACAGGCTACCTCTCCACAGTCCACAGTTTTTGTTCTCTCTCTCTCAGTTGCTCTCTCCCTTCTTTCTCTCTCTGTCTCTCACAGTCAGGCCAGTAAAGATCAAGACTGCGGTCATCATTTGCTCTCCTTTCTCCTCAGCTTCTTACCCGTCTCTACTAGGTAAGTCTTCTGCATTCTTTCTTGCCTCTCCTGTGTTCCCTTTCTTTACAATACTATAATTAATCTTCCAGGTTTGCACAAGCATTTACTCAGCCAGGGTTTATTAGTCATCTCTGCCTTGCCAGGCACTGTAACAAGCACACTGAGAACTTGATGTTCGGAAAGACACTATCATGGCAATAGCATAGCAGTTATCCCCAGATTACTACAGCATTTTCCTAATTGGCATCTTGGAAGCCAGTGTCTCTTCCTCTCCAATCCACTTGTCCTAAATTGAGTTCAGTTCAGTCACTCAATCATGTCTAACTCTTTGTGACCTCATGGAGGGCAGCATAACAGACTTCCCTGTCAAGTCGGTGATGTCATCCAACCATCTCATCCTCTGTCGTCCCCTTCTCCTGCCTTCAATTTTTCCCAGCATCAGGTTCTTTTCAAATGAGTCAGTTCTTCACATCAGGTGGCGTAAGTGTTGAAGTTTTAGCTTTAGCATCAGTCCTTCCAATGAATATTCAGGACTGATTTCCTTTAGGATGGACTGGTTGGATCTCCTTGCTGTCCAAGGGATTCTCAAGAGTCTTCTCCAAGACCACAGTTCAAAAGCATCAATTCTTCGGCACTCAGCTTTCTTCACAGGCCAACTCGCACATCCATGACTATTAGTCACATACATGAGTACTATAGATTTGACTAGAGGTACTTTTGCTGGCAAAGTAACGTCTCTGCTTTTGAATAGGCTGTCTAGGTTGGTCGTAGCTTTTCTTCCAAGGAACAAGTGTCTTTTAATTTCATCGCTGCAGTCACCATCTGCTCTNTTCTTCACAGGCCAACTCGCACATCCATGACTATTAGTCACATACATGAGTACTATAGATTTGACTAGAGGTACTTTTGCTGGCAAAGTAACGTCTCTGCTTTTGAATAGGCTGTCTAGGTTGGTCGTAGCTTTTCTTCCAAGGAACAAGTGTCTTTTAATTTCATCGCTGCAGTCACCATCTGCTCTGATTTCGGAGCACCCCCAAATAAAGTCTCTCACTGTTTCCATTGTTTCCCCATCTATTTGCCATGAAGTGATGGGACCAGATGCCATGATCTTAGTTTTCTGAATGTTGAGTTTTAAGGCACCTTTTTCACTCTCCTCTTTCACTTTCATCAAGAGGCTCCTTAGTTTTTCTTCACTTTCTGCCATAAGGATGGTGTCATCTGCATATCTGAGGTGATTGATATTTCTCCCAGCAATCTTGATGCAAGCTTGTGCTTCCTCCAGTCCAGCGTTTCTCATGATGTACTCTGCATATAAGTTAAATGAGCAGGGTGACAATATACAGCCTTGATGTACTCCTTTCCCTATTTGGAACCAGTCTGTTGTTCCCTGTCCAGTTCTAACTGTTGCTTCCTGACCTGCATACAGATTTCTCAAGAGGCAGGTCAGGTGATCTGGTATTCCCATCTCTTTAAGAATTCTGCAGTTTGTTGTGATCCGCAACAGTCAAAGCCTTTGGCATAGTCAATAAAGCAGAAGTAGATGTTTTTCTGTCTTGCTTTTTCAATGATCCAACAGATGTTGGCAATTTGATCTCTGGTTCCTCTACCTTTCTAAATCCAGCTTGAACATTTGGAAGTTCCCAGTTCACGTACTGTTGAAGCCTGGCTTGGAGAATTTTGACCATTACTTTACTAGCGTGTGAGATGACTGCAACTGTGCAGTAGTTTGAACATTCTTTGGCATTGAAATGGAAACTGACCTTTTCCAGTCCTGTGGCCACTACTGAGTTTTCCCAATTTGCTGGTATATTGAGTGCAGCACTTTCACAGCATCATCTTTTAGGGTTTGAAATATCTCAACTGGAATTCCATCACCTCCACTAGCTTTGTTCATAGTGATGCTTCCTAAGGCNAACATTCTTTGGCATTGAAATGGAAACTGACCTTTTCCAGTCCTGTGGCCACTACTGAGTTTTCCCAATTTGCTGGTATATTGAGTGCAGCACTTTCACAGCATCATCTTTTAGGGTTTGAAATATCTCAACTGGAATTCCATCACCTCCACTAGCTTTGTTCATAGTGATGCTTCCTAAGGCACACTTGATTTTGCATTCCAAGATGTCTGGCTCTGGGTGAGTGATCACACCATCATGGTTATCTGGGTCATCAAGATATTTTTTGAAAAGTTATTCTGTGTATTCTTGCCACTTCTTCTTAATATCTTCTGCTTCTGTTAGCTACACATCATTTTTGTCCCTTATTTTGCCCATTTTTGCATGAAATGTTCCCTTGGTATCTCTAATTTTCTTAAAGAAAGCTCTAGTCTTTCTCATTCTATTGTTTTCTTCTGTTTCTTTGCACTGATCACTGAGGAAGGCTTTCTTATCTCTCCTTACTATTCTTTGGAACTCTTCATTCAGATGGGTTTATGTTTTCTTTTCTCCTTTGTCTTTAGCTTCTCTTCTTTTCTCAGCTATTTGTAAGGCCTTGTCAGACAACCATTTTGCTTTTCTGCATTTCTTTTTCTTGGGGATGGTCTTGATCACTGCCTCCTGTACAATGTCATGAAACTCCATCTATGGTTCTTCAGGTACTCTGTCTATCAGATCTANATGGCTGGATAGCATCACCGACTAGATGGACATAAGTCTGGGTGAACTCTGGGAGTTGGTGATGGAAAAGGAGGCTTGGCGTGCTGCAATTCATGGGGTCACAAAGAGTCGGAAACGACTGAGTGACTGAACTGAACTGACACTGTGGTGTATGCAGAAGTCTATATCTAGTTCACCCTTGAATAACATGAAGCTTAAGGGTGCCAACTCACCATGGATCATGTAGTATCATATTACCTATTTTCTGAAAAATACTCACATATAAGTGGACCTGCACAGTTCAAAACTGTATCGTTCAAGGGTCAACTGTACAAAGTTGTCCACATGAAACTTATATAATGTTATAAACCAATGTCATCTCAATTTAAAAACTTAAGAGATAAAAATCAAAAGAAAAGTGAAAGTGTTAGTTGCTCAGTTGTGTCCAACTCTGCGACCCCATGGACTGTATAGACTGTAGCCTGCCAGGCTTCTCTGTCCATGGAATTCTCCAGGCAAGAATACTGGAGTGGGTTGCCATTTCCTTCTCCAGAAGATCTTCCCAACCCAAGGATCTAACTGGTGTCTTCTGCAATGTAGGCAGATCTTTACCATCTGAGACACCAGGTAAGTCAAAAGAAAAAAGTTACCGTGAAGTGGTCTATCATCTTTCTGTACTGATACAATATCCCTTTGGTTTCCCCCATCCTGCTGTGATTTTAGTTCTGCTTTCTGCTGGAGGATTCTGCCTTTTGCTCATCCAGATCATCACCACCCTGCTTGTTGATGATGCCTGAAATCCTACCATTTGAGACTGATTTCCTAAGGCCCTTACTTTTTCTCTGAGGTTTTTGCTCATTTGTTTATTTGTTTTAATGGAAGATACCCTCAAAGAGAATGTTTGTGGGAACTAAAACAGCAGTTGTTTAAATACAGCTCTTCTCTGTCCATGATTCCAGCAGAGACTTGGCTTTTTCTTATTTCCTTACAGTTAGCAATATCTTTTCCTCCAGAGATTGAGAGAAGAGAGAGGAGAAGAAAGAACCAGCTGGAGCTTTCCAAATTTTGTGAATCTGATACAATGAAAGAACTTTAATCACACAGGGAAAGAAACTCAGAATTTAGGTGCTTCACACAGATGTACCTTTGATACACCTTCTGGCAGATATGTAGGGTCTGACTTTCCTCATTTTACTTTGTCAGTAAGGGTGAGGGTGGTAAGTACTATGGCAGACACCTGTAGGAAGAGGTGAGTACGTGTATACATTGGCTAGATGCATGTTTTGTTTGCCCCTTGTTTCCACATTATATGCCTATACATTGTTCAAACTATTCCACCTCTCACAGTTGATTGGTCCAGAGGAGACAGGTAACCTACACTGGCCAGTCAGAACAGTCTTGGATATTTTGGGCTGCAGTTCTAGGTAATAAAGTTATTTTCTCCTGGAGGTAAGTGAAGCTATAGGCTTGTAAGATTACGGTCATCTAATTCCTGTGTAGAGGATACAATCAGAACCGCTTTTCTGAGGATGTAGAATTGAGACAAAGAGCTAGCTTAGGTCTGTCTAGGGTGCTGGGTGCAGACATGTCAAGTCAAGAGTTGCATACACTCACGTCTGCCTGCCATGGGACCAGAGATTCCGAGGAAGCTGATCTGATGAGAAAAAGNTTTTCTCCTGGAGGTAAGTGAAGCTATAGGCTTGTAAGATTACGGTCATCTAATTCCTGTGTAGAGGATACAATCAGAACCGCTTTTCTGAGGATGTAGAATTGAGACAAAGAGCTAGCTTAGGTCTGTCTAGGGTGCTGGGTGCAGACATGTCAAGTCAAGAGTTGCATACACTCACGTCTGCCTGCCATGGGACCAGAGATTCCGAGGAAGCTGATCTGATGAGAAAAAGCCGGGAGCCATGTGAGCACACCACACAGAGAGGTGATGTTCTGAGAGTTCTGGATCTCAGCTACAGACCCTCCTAACCACTCTGGCCAACTCAAGCAAGCTACAGGACCCTGTTGCATCTGGAAAATAAATTCCTCATCTGGAAGTTAAGTAAACAGAGTTGGTTTCTATTACTTGCCACCAAAAGAATCCTAATTCTGCTGGCAAAAATCTTTCAAGATACTCTCAAGAAAAGCAATTGTAAAGTGTACTTTCATTGTGAAAACACCTAGAAGCTATCTAAGTTTCTGTGGGGAGAATGTTGGTATGTGCATGTAATTCACTCCAATGCAGTGCACTACAAATAAGAGGTTGAGAATCGCCTCAAGAGAGGTCCCATAGTTTTAGGAAATGTGCTACCTGATCTGTTTCAATAACTTGATTTGAATAACTCTGAATTCAGAACAGAAAGCTAGAACTCTGATTAGGAGTGATCTCTTGACCCTCTCTGTAACTCTTTAGACTCAAAAGTGAAGATGCAGTTCTTATTTTCAACACGAGTTGCATAACAACAGTGATACAAATAATCATTTGTTATGTGGCTGACAAAATGCTTTCATGTACATTGTTACTTTCTCCTCACACTCCAAGAGGAAGGTGATGTGAGGCAGTGGTTATTACCTGTATCTCATGGAGGAGGAAATTGAGTTAGAGACATTAAATGACTTGCCAAGGTATGTGTGGTACTGCTGGGGCTAAATGCAAGCCTTCTGATCCAGAATCAGGTGTTTTCTCCAAAACCTTGTGTTATTAGGGAAAAGGCTTTCACAGAGCTACAAGGGGCTATCCATCCTGAGGGAAATGATGCTGCAGGAGTGTATCAAACAAGGTAACTCACTTTTCTGCAGAGCAAGAAGAATCTCTCCCCGTGCACAGAATGGCACTGTGACACAGCGCAGAGAATAGCGCTCCTCTAGAGCCTGCGGGTACCCACAGCCTGGGTGCAACAGAAGACACCATGACTGTAATGGACTTAGAACTGTGCATCGTTTGCCACAAGTTACATATATGGCTGGGTGAATGAATGAGTGAGTGAATGAATGAACGTACCCATGAACGAATGAAGTTGAAAGAAAAAAAAATGTATTAGTCTATAATCCAGGAATCTTAACCTTAGAAGAATATAGATGGGCTTCAGAGGACCCATGATACCCTGAACTTTGAATACAAATTCATGTATTAATGTGCATTTTTCTGGAAAGAGGGTCTGAATTCCACCAGAGTCTCAAAGATAGGGTTGAGCCTGAAGGTTAAATATCACTGGTATTAATTATAAGAGGCAAAGCTAATTTGTAGAAGAAAATTCTCTTTTTTTGTTTTGGGATTAAGGAATCAAGCCCAACCATGTTTAATAAGGGCTGGAGTTGAGAAAGACTTTTTGGGGTCACATTTTTTGATATACCAAGAGAAAGATAAAATCAAAGAGGGAATTATTTAGGATAGTATTACACAGAGAATGGCTGTAGGTTAGGACATTTCCACCTTCCTTGCAGAATCATGAACCAAATTTTGAAATGAGATAGTAGGCTTTTGATTCCCCAAACCTTGTTTTTCATTTTTATAAAGTAAGCTTATAGTACATCTTCTTGGAAGTGTTAGAGCACTCTTTCTCAGAGCAGAAGATTGGACTTAATCATCTATAGAACTGTCTTTCATAGTTGTAACATAATGGAAAGATTTCTGATAGAGAATGCCCCCTGGGCTGAGTTTCTATATGGTGAACTACATCTTGTTGTTATGGTAACAAAGCTCTAAATATAGCAAGAAGCGCAAAAGAGTTCCATTTACAAGGCAACATGAAATTGTTATGACAACAGTAGTTTTAAAAATAAGTAGATTAATGTTTGTATTTTTCTTCTTTTTTTTCCCTATAATGAGTTTTATAAAATCTTGGGCATGAATCAGACTGTCATCCTCCTAACTTAAAAATATAAAAACAAATAGAAACAGAGTCAGCACATTTTGAAAAGTTTTCTTCTTTAAGGAAAGAATAGTTAAATCAAGTATGTTGTGTGTGTATGATAACTTTACTAACGTTAAAGTGCATATTATGTCTCACGACTTGAGAAGAGTCTACAGGATATACAAAAAAATACTAACATGATTATCTCTAGATGGTAATATTACAAGTCACACACATAGAGCTGGTCTTTCTTTTTTAATTTATTGAAATATAGTTCATATATCATAAAATTTATCTAATTTAAGTATTCACTTCAGTGGTCTTTAATATATTCAGAGTTGTGCAAGCATCATCGTGGTCTGCTTATAGAAAATTTTCACCAACCCAAAATAAAACCCCATCTCTATCAGTAGTGATTCCTCTTTCTTTACTCCATACACACAACCTAGACCCTGGAAACTACTACTTTACTTTCTATCCCTTTGTATTTGCCTATACTAAAGGATTTGCATACATGGTATCATGTAAAATGTGAGCTCTTGAGTTTGTTTCATTGGGGAGTTTTAGGAGAAAGGGTGCTACCCACCATAGTAGCTATAGAAGAGGACCAGTGACCTACATGGGAATTCCCACCCTCCTGGCAACTCTGGTTGAAGAGTAGCTGATCTAGGTAACAATCCAGGCCTTTCTCTAGATCTAAAATGCACCAAAGGGAGAGAAAACTGCTCTTGACTTTGGGAGTGTTAAGCCTGCAGATCTGGATTTACAGTTGTTGAAAATCATTGTCCCTACTGTGTAGATGAAGCCTGTTGGCACACAAAAGAACACAAGCTACAACTGAGGGGCACAGCATAGTTTAAGCCTCTGGGTCTGAACTTCCAACTGTAAGAAACAATAATTTCCCCTTTTATTTAGACAGATATTTTTTGTAGTTAAAAAAAAAATGCTTGTGTGTGTTTTAATGAAAAATATGTTACTTTTGAAAAAAAGTTCTCCTTTAGTGATTTTGTACAATGTCTCTCTGGGGCACCTGTATAAATGTACAAAGAATTTGTCTCATCATGTTATCATAACCTTCATATCATAATTTTTCATACTCTTTGTTGTGAAATTTATTTCCATCACTTCTTCATCTGAGAATAATTCGCATGTAACAAGTGACATGTGATGATGTGTGAAAGATGANATTTTGTACAATGTCTCTCTGGGGCACCTGTATAAATGTACAAAGAATTTGTCTCATCATGTTATCATAACCTTCATATCATAATTTTTCATACTCTTTGTTGTGAAATTTATTTCCATCACTTCTTCATCTGAGAATAATTCACATGTAACAAGTGACATGTGATGATGTGTGAAAGATGATACTGTGAAAGTGCTGCACTCAATATGCCAGCAAATTGGGAAAACTCTGCAGGGGCCACAGGACTGGAAAAGGTCAGTTTTCATTCCAATCCCAAAGAAAGGCAATGCCAAAGAATGCTCAAACTACCGCACAATTGTAGTTATCTCNAATTTTCTGTCCCTATCACCAGGTGGGGAATCTTGACTGGCCCCAACCAAACTTGGTACTTCATCCCTTGGTATTAAAGATTGACTTAAGAAATAAGCTGATGACCCAGTTAAGGCTCATGAAAAACAAAAGGAAGTTTTCTGAAGTGCTTTGGGGACAGGTTTTGCCACCTTGATAAAAGCAGATGCCTTCTTGACTTTGGATGGAGTTGCATGAGAAAGTTATGCTTAAAGCTCTTTTGAAGCCCTGAAGGGATAAGCCTGCAGATAAGAGATAGCATGCTAATGATGCCAGTGCAGAAAAATGGAAAACACCCATTAGGTCCTTGACAGAGCTGTCAAGGTACAGAATTAATCAACCCTAGATGTTCCTACCATTGGGCTTCTCATTCTATAAAATGTTATTTATGCCACATGAGTCTGTGTATAGTTGTGCAGATGTTACTCTACTCTCTGCTCCCCATGCTATGTGTTCTGATGTAGATTGAGTTTGCCTAGAGAATGAGGCATCTTGTTCTCATTTGCACAAAAACACAGAATAAACTAGAAGTCTTNTTCTCATTCTATAAAATGTTATTTATGCCACATGAGTCTGTGTATAGTTGTGCAGATGTTACTCTACTCTCTGCTCCCCATGCTATGTGTTCTGATGTAGATTGAGTTTGCCTAGAGAATGAGGCATCTTGTTCTCATTTGCACAAAAACACAGAATAAACTAGAAGTCTTGCTTTGAGTCAAATGTAATACTCTGTGCAATTAAAGTATCCAAATTGGATACACTAATCATTCATACTTTCTTGTGGTTTACTATGTAACTTGTGTGCCACTAAGACAGTGAACTTCATGAGGGGCAGGAACAATGGCATGTGTCAATCCTTCCTATGTGGCTGGCACTTAAGTGATGATAAATGCTTAATGATCAAAAGGAATGGGAATATCCAAATAGTGCCACCACAGGCTATGCTTATGTCAAACATCTGTATACTTGAGAATATCTAGATGGCTGACCAAATATTTTTCATCTTAATCTGGACATTTTGGCATCGAGTAATGTAACTCCAAAGTTAGCCTGAAGAAATCAGGGGCTCTCATTCTTCTACTCTTAAATGTGGTGAGATGCTGAACTGTCACACAGATGAATGATGCCTGTTTAACATGCCGTCAACCTAACTCTTAGGGAATTTCCTCCAGGGGAGCAAAAGGCAACCAAGGGTCCTGTAGGAAATCTTTCTTTGTTCCAGAAGTTGAGTATATGACATGATATGTTCTAGTGTGTTACTGAAGGAAAAAACTGGCGAGAATGCAAAAGAAATTTATATCTAAAATCAAAGTTCCTCCATCAGATCAGAGGTCTCTGACAGATGTATAAGTGTCAGAAAAATTGCTGATTTTTTTCTCTTTTGTTACCCTTCACACATTTTCTCTCCAGATCCATATTGTCAGATTAGGTGAATAACAGAAAAGTAACAATAGGATTAATCAAAGTAGCTTAAAAGAGAAAGGAAATCATCCCAATCATTCTTAATTACCTTATCATACATTCCTTGTCCTAAAGGGTGTTTTTATTTAAAATCCTAGTTCAGGCATATTTGAAGATATAGATTAATTTTTATCATATTTGAAATCAAATGTACGTATAGTATTAAATTTATTAGATCATATATTCTTTTCCTTTGAGTTCCTAATTCTGAGAATTTAAACTCAAGCTTTCAACATTTTAGAGCTGAAAACAGAAAGTAGAACAGGATGGTGTCGAGATGAGGACATTTTTTTGTTGTAAGTCAGTTCAGTTCAGTTCAGTCACTCAGTCATGTCCAACTCTTTGAGACGCCATGAATCGCAGCACACCAGGCCTCCCTGTCCATCACCGACTCCCGGAGTTCACTCAAACTCACGTACATTGAGTTGGTGATGCCATCCAGACATCTCATCCTCTGCCGTCCCCTTCTCCCCCTGCCCCCAATCCCTCCCAGCATCAGAGTCTTTTCCGATGAGTCAACTCTTCACATGAGGTGGCCAAAGTACTGGAGTTTCAGCTTCAGCATCATTCTCTCCGAAGAAATCCCAGGGCTGATCTCCTTCAGAATTGACTGGTTGGATCTCCCTGCAGCTCTCAAGAGTCTTCTCCAACACCACAGTTCAAAAGCATCAATTCTTCCGCGCTCAACTTTCTTTACAGTTCAACTCTCACATCCGTACATGACTACTGGAAAAATCATAGCCTTGACTAGACAGACCTTTGTTGGCAAAGTAATGTCTCTGCTTTTTAATATGGTATCTAGGTTGGTCATAACTTTTCTTCCAAGGAGTAAGGGCTTTTATCCATCCCCAAATCCACCATGACTTCCATATCCATCAGGCCCTCCTCTAAAGTTACTTCTAGGCTCTAGTCCAAAATTTTCACCCGCACCACCACCATGAGAATCTCTAAAACCAAAGTCACCTCCTTTTCCATTTCTAGAACTTTGTACTTCCTACATTTTTTGTCTAGACAAAACCTTTCTAACTATTGCACTATGACCAAGATAGCATGTTATTTCGGCAACACAATCTTATCCACAGGATCATGGTTATCAAAAGTAGCAAATTCAAACCCTCTTTTCTTTCCAGACTGCCTATCAGTAATTATCTCAATGGTATCAATTTTTCCATGTTCCTCAAAGTAAGCTCTAAGATGATGGTCTTCAGCATCCTCTTTATTCCACCAACAAACAGCTTCTTCACAGTTACATATGTGTGGGTGTGTATACTAAGTTGCTTTAGTCCGTGTTTGACTCTTTGTGACCCCGGCCAGGCTCCTCTGTCCATTGGATTCTTCAACCAAGAATACTGTAATGGGTTGCCATGCTCTCCTCCAGGGGATCTTCCAGACCCAGGGATCGGACTTGCATCTCTTATGTCCCCTGCTTTGGCAGGTGGGTTCTATACCATGAGTACCACATGCGAAGCCCCATAGTTACATGCGCCCCTGGCTTTCCAGATTCCCCTCTTGCAATAGCACATTTTGGCTCAACCACTGTCCCATCAACTGAATGAGGTCCTATGGCCATGGCAGCCTCAGCCTCAGCCATGGATGAAAAAGTTACAAAATCAAACGTTTCTTATCATTTACTTGCAGGATCCCTCATTACTACATCTGTAAGTTTTCCTCATTGTTTGTTCCTCAAACTTTCTTCTATAGGTTCAAACCGCAAGCCACCGATAAGAGTTTATGCGGTAGTTCCATTTCTCTGTCCATCGCGGACTCAGATGCTTTAGGCTGCATTCGCCGCAAGAGAGAGAAACCTCCGCGGAGGAACACGAACCGGACTCATTCGGATGCCAGAGAGAGAGCTGCCGCCACTGGAGAAACAANATCTGTAAGTTTTCCTCATTGTTTGTTCCTCAAACTTTCTTCTATAGGTTCAAACCGCAAGCCACCGATAGAGTTTATGGAGTAGTTCCATTTCTCCGTCCATCGTGGACTCAGATGCTTTAGGCTGCATTCGCCACAAGAGAGAGAGAAACCTCCGCGGAGGAACACGAACCGGACTCATTCTGATGCCAGAGAGAGAGCTGCCGCCACTGGAGAAACGACACTCACAAAACCTCTAGGAGCGTCTCAGCTGGGCTCTGGCGCTGTTGCTACTCAGTATAACATTTTTTAAAAAAAGAAAAGATGCCTCCACTGGCTGGAGCTTGGAGATGGTGCCTGTCAGCCAGTAGGCCCCTGGTTGTGTGCCAAATTAGATTCCTGTCAGACACCTTTCAGGTGAACAAGTGGCAACCTTCTCCAGTATTCTTGCCTGGAGAATCCCATGGAAAGAGGAGCCTGGCAGGCTACAGTCCATGAGGCCCCAAGAGTCAGACACGACTTAGGGATTAAACCACCACCACATATAGTCGGCTTCTTTCCAGAGGCTACCGCCTCACTAAACACTATCTGGGTGAGTTCGAGTGTGAGCCCTTTAAGAGGCGTCTCCCAGGTTCGTGTAGCCTTGTGGTCTATGGACACAAGCCCTGCTGGTTTTCAAAGCTAGATGTTTTGAGGAACCGACTCTCAGGTACAGGTGCCGTGTGTGGGGACCAACTCTGCTCCTCAGGGAGAAGCTCTGGGTTTTCTGTTCACTCCTGATTGTGGGGGGTTGTGCTGGGGACGGCATTTATGGGGAGATTATGTCCCAGCTGTTCCTGTTTGATCTGACGTTGCTGCAGAGTCGCTGTGTCCACGGGAGGGCAGGACCCAACCTCCTCCTCCTTGAGCCGGAGCGTCTTTCTTCTCCTGCTCGGGGACATGAGAGCTCCAGGTTCTCGGCCCTTGGACTCAGAGACTTACACTAGAAGTGCCTTGGTTCTCAGGGTCTCAGGCCCGGCCTGTATTATCCCAGTGGCTCTTCTGAGTCTCCAGATTGTAGGTGGCAGGTTGTCAGACTTCTCTTCGTTTATAATGTGTGTGCGTGCTTGGTGGCTAAGTCATGCCAGACTCTGTAGCCTGCTAGCCTCCTGTTCATATGATTTTTCAGGCAAGAATACTGGAGTGGGTTTTCATTTCCTACCTCAGGGGATCTTCCCCACCCAGGGATTGACCCCCTGTCTCCTGCATTGGAGGTAGATTCTTTACCACTGAGCCACCTGGAAGTCCTTCATTCTTAACACTGGAACCAATTCTGATAATGTCTCCTCTTGAATACAGCTCTATCCTGTTGGTTCTATTTTCTCTGGAGAGCCCTGACTAATGCACTGCCATGATCAAGTAAGGCAAATTTAGTGAACTGAGACAATGCTCATTATTTCAGGGTTATGTAGGTAAAATATACAAAGGGTTTGGCTGGTTTCTCTGTTTTGAGTCTCAAAAGGCCAGAAGCAGGTGTCAGCAGGCTATGTTCCCTCTTGGAAACTCTATGGGGAGAGTCTGTTTCCAGTTGCCTTTGTGCTGTGGAGAGAATTCATTTCCTCACAGCTGCAGGTGGAGAAGGAAATGGTGACCCACTCCAGTACTCCTGCCTGGAAAATTCCATGGACAGAGGAGCCTGGTGGACTACACTCCATAGGGGCATCACATAAAAGTCAGGCATGACGGAGCACACACGTGCATGCACATCTGCAGAACGAGGTTCTGTGTCTTTGATGACTTGTCAGCTGGGGCCGCCCTTATCCCTAGAACTCATTCACCAGTACCTGCCCAGAACCTGCTGTATCTCAGAACCAGCCGTGGCATCACCGCCGCCTCACACTATTCGCATCTCTGTCTCTTCTGGTCTTCAGGGCTCCTGTAATCACATTGGGCCCATCTGATAATACATAAGTATTTCCCTATGGTAAGGCCAATTGATTAGTAGCTTCAATTCCATTGCAAAGTCCCTTTTGTCATGTTAGGAGCAAAAGCCACGGACCCTAAAATCCTACCTACCAGATTAGGATGGGTTTGGATGGGTTTAACTGCCTCCAGCAATGTAAGAATTTCCATTTCCTCATTCTCCTCAAACAGGTCATTTTAGTCAAACAATGAGGACTGCAAACAAACTTTACATATAATAGGTGAATCTCAGTGTTGCTTGTGTTTCATAGATTATTAATGAAGTGGGATTTAAGGCAGTTTTGATGCCCTTTTCTAGTCAATATGCCAAAATCCAGACAGCGGGGCTGGGGACTGTGCAATAGGAGTGTAAATTGTGGTGATTTCTCTGCCTGGCAGCTGGGCGTGAAGAAGGAGCAGTTTGGAATGGCAGCGGACAGCCAGAACAGATGGACAGCAGCTGAGTCAATCAAGAAGCGATTGCAATCTATGGTAAGTTCACCAGGACTGCTTTTGCCAAGTGCTGGCATGTGTTTTGATACAAAAACTCACAAAGCCCTGTCTTTGTTTTAGCGTCTTGTGCCAAATGTGCCATAACATACATCACAGACTATTTATTTCTCACTTAAAAAAAAATTGATGCCAGGTTCAGGTTGCTTTCAAAACAAAGGATGTGAGGAACAGAAAATTTAAACTGCACGATGACTGCTGAAGGAAGAAAAGACAAATGCATTAAGGAGGCAAAGCACAGCCAGGCTTTTGATGGTTTGACATAAACTTTGTAAGATAAATACAAGCATTTTATACAAATGTCCTGCATTTTATACAGAGTCCTGCATTTTATGCAGAGAGCTGATTACATGAAAAGAAAATTGATAGCATCTTGGTACTCCTTTCATAGAGACTGGGAAACTCCACATAGATTTGGATTTTACCTAAACATTGTAGTTACGGAAGCATTTGGTGGAAATGACATGGATTAGGTAACAAAAAGACTATAAGTTCAAAGCCTTTCCCTTGGCATTGCTTTTATCAGCAAAGTGAGTGGAAAATTAGGTCAGGGTGGTTATTTTTTTAAAGGGCTGTCATTTTTTTAAATAATATTTATTTATTTTTGGCTGTGTTGGATCTTCGTTGCTACTTGGGCTTTTCCCTAGTTGCGATAAGTGGGGTCTAGTCTTTGTTGCAGTGCTTGCTTTCTTGTTGTAGTGGCTTCTCTTCTGGAACATGAGCTCTAGGGCATGTGGGCTTCAGTAGTTGCGGCAGCTGGGCTCAATAGTTGCAGTTAGTTGTGGTGCACAGGTTTAGTTGCTCTGTAGCACGTGGGATCTTCCTGGACCAGGGGTTGAACCCGTGTCTTCTGCATTGGCAGACAGATCCTTTACCAATAAGCCACCCAGGGAGCCCTGGACTGTTATTTTAACCCTGCTGATACATGGTCTGAAATATCAGACCAAGGTTCCTAGTATGGCAACTATGTAGACTTTGCCTTTTGGCAATCCACAGTTTGCTGTGCTATAGCAATATTATAGTAATGTAGTAGTACCTGTACTATTACTGTAACTAATTTGTGCATAGCCAATATTCATTTGATGCATTAATTTGACTTTAAGTTCAATTCAGTCGCTCAGTTGTGTCTGACTCTGAGACCCCATGGGCTACAGCATGTCAGGCTTCCCTGTCCATCATCCAGCTAGTAAATGCTAAAGGAAATTAGTCCTGAATATTCATTGGAAGGACTGATGCTGAAGCTGAAACTCTAATACTTCAGCCACCTGATGCAAAGAACTGACTCCTTGGAAAAGACCTGATGCTGGGAAAGATTGAAGGCAGGAGGAGAAGGGGACGACAGATGATGAGATGGTTGGAATTTGGCTTTATTTAGAAAAATAACAGAAATATGTCTGGAATCATGTTAATATTGTGGTACTGACTGGAAGAGGGCTTTCAAAAGGCAGATCATGTTCTGTTTCCAGAATTGAGTGTTATACATGTATGTTCAGTTTGTGAACCTGTGGATTTATAATATATGCACTTTCCTGAATTCAGCCTATATTTAAATAAAGCATATTAAAAAAAGAAGGGTACATGGCAAGGGTGAAAGATTAAATTTGGTCCCATTTTTAAGTTGTGGAAAAATCTTCACAATTACAGGTGGCTATAGGAAGTAGTTTCATCAATTCCAACAACGCAAGAGAAGACTCTACACATGGGCATCACCAGATGGTCAACACCAAAATCAGATTGATTATATTCTTTGCAGCCAAAGATGGAGAAGCTCTATACAGTCAACAAAAACAAGACCGGGAGCTGACTGGCTCAGATCATGAACTCCTTATGACCAAATTCAGACTCAAATTNAGGGGACGACAGAGGATGAGATGGCTGGATGGCATCACGAACTCGATGAACATGAGTCTGAGTGAACTCCGGGAGATGGTGATGGAAAGGGAGGCCTGGCATGCTGCAATTCATGGGGTCACAAGGATTCGGACTTGATTGAACAACTGAACTGAACTGATAGGAAGTAGTTCCATCAATTCCAGAGATTGCAAACTTGTGGTATATATGCTTTATTCTAACCCACCAATGTTTTTGGCCCATGGATTTAAAGAAAGATTAATTGTGATCCATTAACAATTGAGGTAATTTACATCAAAATCCAGATTGTAGGCTTCCTTTGAAAAGTTCGCAGGTGTTATACCACTGGGCTTGCTTTGTCACATAGCAACAATCTAGGGGAACAATCTGCCTCCTGTACACAAGACCTGTGCTTTCTACTTTGTCCCAGCCTTCACCATGTCCCATGGTCCTTCTGACTAAATGTGTGACCTGTATTGCCTGCCAGTCTGTCTGGTTAAATATGCAATTACTGATATTCTTATAGAAAATTATAGTGAAGCACATAGACCAAGATACCTGGTAGCTTTTTGATGTGAAGCGAGGTTTGGTTTACAAAGAACACAGTGTTCAATTTAATTCAGTAACTCAGTTGTTCCTGACTCTTTGGGACCCTATGGACTACAGCACACTAGGCTTCCCTATCCATCACCAACTCTTGGGACTTGCTCAAACTCATGTGCATCCAGTTGGTGATGCCATCCAACCATCTCATCCTCTGTTGTCCCCTTCTCCTCCTGTCTTCAATCTTTCCCAGCATCAGGGTCTTCTCTAAAGTCAGGTGGCCAAAGTATTGAAGCTTCAGCATCAGTCCTTCCAGTGAGTATTCAGGACTGATTTCCTTCAGGATGGACTGGTTGGATCTCTTTGCAGTCCGAGGGACTCTCAAGAGTCTTCTCCAACACCACAGTTCAAAAGCATTAATTCTTCAGCGCTCAGCTTTCTTTATAGTCCAACTCTCACATCTGAGGACTAGATGGACCTTTGTTGGCAAAGTAATGTCTCTGGTTTTTAATATGCTGCATAGCTTGGTCATAGCTTTTCTTCCAAGGAGCAAGTGTCTTTTAATTTCATGGCTGCAGTCACCATCTGCAGTGATTTTGGAGCCCCCCAAAATTGTCACTGTTTCCATTTTTTCTGTCTATTTGCCATGAAGTGATGGGACTGGATGCCATGATCTCAGTTTTCTGAATGTTGAGTTTTAAGGCACCTTTTCACTCTCCTTTTTGACTTTCATCAAGAGGCTCTTTAGTTCTTCTTCACTTTCTGCCATAAGAGTGATGTCATCTGCATATCCGAGGTAATTGATATTCCTCCCAGCAATCTTGATTCCACCTCGTGCTTCATTCAGCCCATCATTTCTCATGATGTACTCTGCGTATAAGTTAAATAAGCAGAGTGACATTATACAGACTTACCATACTCCTTTTCCTATTTGGAACCAGTCTGTTGCTTTATGTCTAGTTCTAACTGTTGCTTATTGACTTGCATACAGATTTCTCAGGAGACAGGTCAGGTGGTCTGGTATTCCTATCTCTTGAGGAAGTTTCCACAGTAAAGTATGGATTTGGTTATTATATGTTTAACCACATCCAGGAAGCTAGTCTGATTGGAGAATCTGAGTCTGTCAATTGATCTGTCCCATTTGGGGTTTTTAGATATAGACAAAATCTTCATCATAGCCCACCATCCATATGTTCTGAAGACCACTAAGTATTGCTTTGGAACCAAAGTTAGAGGGATGAATTCCAAATGAACCCAATGCATATGTTTGGAACAACCATAAAAAAAATTAGCTTTTCAGGTTGCAGCTGTAGTCCTTTTATTAACCACATCTCCAATCCCTGCGATATAAGCCTCACTTAAAAATGAAGTGAGGCAAGACTTGGAATTGCTGTAGTTTGTGCTGGAGTGGTCTGAGTGGCCTGCCTACACAGTCACATCAGAAGAGGTAAACTAAATCAGGATGACTGTGGAAAGAGAGCCTTAGTGGAATCAGCCATGGCCCTCAGCCTCCTTTATTGGAATCAGGGAACTGAGGGATGAAACCTGAAAACATAGATCTTGCTGTGGACAATGCTAAAAAGGCAATTACAACTCCAGGGTATGAGGATGACAACCCATGTGCTGATCATTCATGTTCTTCCAACAACTGTTACCTAGTGTTTCTAGCTAATGTATGAACAGGTTCCAGTCTGAACAGGTCCCAGTCTCTGTCTCCTTTACGAAGAGAGTGAATGTTAGAAATAAGCAGATGCCTGCAGATGTGACTGGGAAAGCTCTCAAGTCCTGTGAGTTTCAGTATTTGTCTTTGTTCTCAAGCTATAGAGCTGCTGACATTTTCAAAAGGCTGTGCACATAGCATTGGTGTTCCTGTCCTATCTTGGCTTTAAAATACTGTGGATTTTATAGGTATTTTTTTAATGTGGGCTTTGCCAAATTTTTAGCTCTCAGATGGTCCTTCTCTAATTGGTTCTATGGTTTGAATGGGGGTAGAATCTGTTATTCCATCTTGTCATTTAAGCCTGTTGTCTGTGAGCCCCGATGAGGGGGACAAAAAAGAGGTGCTTCATCAAAATAAAATGCTTATATATGGCTGGAGAGGTTTAATAGTGAAGCACTGGCATTGACATTCTTCGGGTCATTTAGGCACCAGTATACAAAGAATCAAGTTACTTGCCCATGGTCACAAGACCAGTTAGCAGCAGGAATGACACTAGAACCCCAAACATTTAGTTAAATCAGGCTACTTTTTGCCAAGTAAGGTTGAGAAGTAAAACAGCAATATAAATAATTTCATTCAAGGACCATTTGGAGTATGTCAACAAGATGACAAATATTTCTACAGAAAGTAAGGGTTTATATCTATTAAAATATGTATGTTCCCAAATATTTCCTTCTTTGGTGTCAAATATATCACCGCAATTGCTTCTGTTCTTTCTTTCTTTTTTTATGTCGGGTTTATATGTCTATCTTTGCATTAATCTTGCACCGAAAGTATCCTACTTCCACTGCCTATAATCATACTTCTTACCCTGTATTAAAATAGCCTGTTTATTTGTCTGTGTCCATACTAGATGGTAAGCACAGAAGGTCCATAGAGCAAGGGATGTGCAGAAATTGTCACACAAAAAAAATTGTCAGGTTGTCAGAAATTTTTGCAAGCTGGTTCACAACAAGCTATCAACTTGAAATCCTCCATGGGGGAAGTATTTATACCACACAAATTGGCACATGGTATAAACCAGAGCTTCTTTTACCTCCCCAGAGCCAGTTTTCAACATTTTCCAGCATCCGTATGGTCAGAGACCTTATTTGTTTGACTCATCATGGTATCCTTAGTTGTGCCTGTTTCATAGTAGGTGTTCAGTAAACATTTGTTAAGGGTTGAATGATACTTGAATAAAAGGTAAATGAGTGAAGGTGTCTGTTGTTTTCTTTCCATTCCTGATTTCCAGTAATTCTAGCACAGGCAATGTACTGGATTCTCTTAGCAGAGATTCTATTAATAGTTTCTAGCAGACATGGGAAGTCCTTGGTTCTTGGAAACAAGTGAACCCGGATTTGACTCCCAGTTCTGTTATTAGTAGCTATGAATTGTAGGCATGTTATCTTTCTTCTTGAAGCCTCTGGGAATGTTTTTCCTCTTCTATAAAGAAAGTTCATTAATACAACTTGTGGTACTATCATGAGGGTTAAAGATAATGGTATATAAGGCACCAGTGCACAGACTCATAGCCTCTGTGCAAAGCCACCCTCTTGGAGTCGTATCTCAAATACTAGGTACATTTTCCTGCAGGCCTCAGATATTTCCCATGACACATTCAGCTTTAATATATTCAAAGCACCTAATTATTTATTTCCTTATTTATTATTTGAAACTTTCTTTCTTGACAAAAGAGACAGACCAGGGACCTTACCTGTCTGCTTTGCTGCTCTATCTCCAGTGCCTTGAATGGTGCCTGTTACACATAGTAACTCTTGATAAATACTCTTTGAATAAGTAAATGTACTAACAATGAATAAGCATATTCTTATTTATTAGGAAGTAGTCTATGGGGAATTCCTTCTGGCATTCCTCAGAAACTGTGTACCACAGACCAAATACAGCCTGCCACCTATTTTTGAAAATAAAATTTTACTGGAACATAGTCATACCTATTCATTTATGGCTTGCTCTGGAGACTTCTACATGACAGAAGCAAATTTGAGTAATTGCAACAAAGATCACATGGCATATAAAGGTGAAAACATTTACTACCTGGACTTTTATAGTAAAAAAAAAATAATAATTTTACTGACCTCTGACCTATAAGATCATCTTGGAAAGGCACTAGTTTAAAGTTCAGAAAACTGAGGAATTTTCTCAGCATTGCTAAATAAATTGGTGGTGATAGGGAAGAGGAAACAGGTCTCAGTGCACTGAAACATATTATCCTAAGACCTGAGAGTTTGAGGGAGACACCAACCATCCCTCTCCCGTAGGCAAAACATCTCAACTCCCAAACAGATGAATGGCTGTACTATTTTAACATATCTCAGTGCTAATCTCCTAATCTCTCTTCTCTGAGCTTGGATGATTATATTTTTCCATAGTTTTTTTTTTTTAAATACTGGCATCAGAGGAACATTTGGGGTGGTTTCAAGGGAGTGGGTGAAGTTTGAGATGGCAATAGCACTGCAAAAACATGCCCAGCCAAGCTCCAAATTTTCATCATGACAGCAGTATGTAATTACTGCACTAAACTTTGAGAAACCTGATATTATGCAAATAAATTCCAGCTGCATTTTATGACAGCACATGCAATTTTTATAAAAAAATTTTTTTAATCTTTTTTAATATGGAAAAGTCCTTCTCTTACAGTATTTGGAATTAACCAAAGATACAGTGTAATAGAGTATAATAGCTTAATTCAGTACAAATGTTGTAGTACATTGAAATGCTTCCTTAGATAAAGACTTCTTTTTGGTGTATGTTATCATGTGGCAATATTTGCTGCTGTTCACTGTTTGGAGGTAGTAAGAGGGCTGTAGAATTTACTGTGGTCCTGGGGTGATGGTGGTAGTGGTGAGGGTTCCATTTTTCATGGCAGCAATATGTAACTTGAGAGCTAAGAAATGAGAAGGAGTTAGGCAGGTAAAGAAAGGCAGAACTGTGTTTAAGGCAGTAGAGAAAGTCTTCACTACGGCTGGAGCACAGGGAGCAACAGGGAGAGAGACCTAGGAAGATGCTGGGAGGTGGTGAGAGTTATTGTCTATCAAGTACTTTTTAAGTGCCAGGCACTGTTGTAAGTACTGTGCATGTATTATCTCATTCAATCCACACAACAGACCTGTGAGAGAGGTGCTATTATTATCCTTATTCGTGAGGAGATTGTGAACAGAACAAAACAAAACCTTTCCCTGTGTCATTTCGTTAGCAAGTGGCAGAGTTTGAATTTAAACCCAGGAATGAGGCTCAAGAAGTCACACTCTGAACCAGTGGGTAAAGCTGAAGTTAACTGTCAAGGTCCTTGAGTGCTTCTTTGCACTTTGCACTTCTCCAAAGAATCTATTAGGTTGGTACAAAAGTAATTGAGGTTTCGGACCATGAATTTTTAAATCATTTTAACTAAGCTCAAATGCATCTTTATTAATCAAAATAGGAACCATTACAATTAACACATTTTTGCTAATGAGAAATAAGTTTGTTTATTCAGGATTTGACAAACTCTTGGAAAGCATTTTCTGCATCCTGCTGGTTGTGGAAGTGTTTTCCCTGCAAAAAGTTGTCAAGATGCTTGAAGAAGTGGTAGTTGGTTGGTGAGAGATCAGGTGAATATGATTGGTAAGGCAAAACTTCATAGCCCAATTCATTCAACTTTTGAGGCATTGGTTGCATAACATGCAGTCGAGCATTACTGTGGAGAAGCATTGGGCTCTTTCTGTTGACCGGTGTAGGCTGCAGGCATTGCAGTTTTTGGTGTATTTCATTGACTTGCTGAGCATACTTCTCATATCAGTTTCTCCCAGATTCAGAAAGTTGTAGTGGATCAGATGGGCAGCAGACCACCAGTGACCATGACCTTTTTTGGTGCAAGTTTGACTTTGGGAAGTACTTTGGAGCTTCTAGATCCAGCCACTGAGCTGGTCATCACAGGTTGTCATATAAAATCCACTTTTTGTCACACGTCACAATCTGATTGAGAAAAGTTTCATTGTTGTTGTGTAGAATAAGAGAAGATGACATTTCAAAAGGACAGTTGTTTTTTTTTTTTTTAATCTGTGGTCAGCTCATGAGGCACCCACTTATTGAGCTTTTTCACCTTTCCAATTTGCTTCAAATGCTGAATGACCACAGAATGGTCGGTGTTGAGTTCTTTGGCAGCTTCTCGTGTAGTTGTAGGAGGATAGCCTTGATGATGACTCTCAGCTGGTCGTTAACTTCTGATGGCCAGCCACTATGCTCTTCTTCAAGGTGCTCGTCTCCTCTGCAAAACTTCTTGAACCACAACTGCACTGTACATTCATTAGCATTTCCTGGGCCAGATGCATTGCTGATGTTGCGAGTTGTCTCTGCTGCTTTATGACCCACTTTGAAATTGAATAAGAAAATTACTGTATGACTCTGGGAGCTCAAACTGGTGATCTGTATAACCTAGAAGGGTGGGATGGAGTGGGAGGTGGGAGGGAGGTTCAAGAGGGAGGGGTTATATGTATACCTATGGCAGATTCATGTTGATATATGGCAGAAACCAGCACAATATTGTAAAGCAGTTATCCTTCAATTTAACAATTTTAAAAATTAAAGAAAAAGAAAATGGCTTGAGTTTCTATAGTCTAAAATTGATATAAAATAAACAGTAAGTGATAAGTTATCAGCAAAAAAAAAAAAACTGAGAAATGCACATTAAAATGATGTGTGAAAGTGAAAGTTGCTTAATTGTGTCTGACTCTTTATGACCCCATGGTCTATATGGCCCATGGAATTCTCCAGGCCAGAATACTGGAGTGGATAGCCTTTCCCTTCTCCAGGAGATCTTCCCAACCGAGAGATTGAACCCAAGTCTCCCACATTGCAGGCAGATTCTTTACCAGCTGAGCCACCAGGGAAGCCCAAGAATACTGAAGTAGGTAGCTTATCCCTTCTCCAGAAGATCTTCCCAACCCAGGAACTGAACCAGGGTCTCCTGCATTGTAGTCAGATTCTTTACCAACTGGGAAGCCCATCAGGGAAGCCCAAAATGATGTGTAACATAACCACATTTAAGAATGTGTTAATATTCTGATACCAAATGGCAAATTTCAACAATACAAAAGCTACATTTACTTTTGTACCATCCTAATACTATTAGAAATAATAAGTAAATAGAACAGTGTTACTGGATATAAGCTCAATATACATAATCAGTTGTATTTCTATTGAGCAGTAGCAAGCAAGCAGAAGATAAAAGTAAAGAAAAATACTGTTATTGAGCGCATAGGAGCTGCCTTCTGAAGTCTATGGGGAAGAGCAGAGTAGCTAAGAAAAATCCTGTTGAGGTACATCAGGCCTTCATTGAGTCCACTGCTACTCTTCTTCAAAGACTTGCAGCAGGACAGAGGTAGAGAAAGATTCTGAGGCTTGTAGAAAGTTAAAATTATGACTAAAAAGTAAAAAAAATCTCCTCAGTGACCCCAAAAGCTGGCATCCAGACTATAAAGCAAAGTAAGATTCCCTATGGTTCAGAAAAATGGTGGCTCATCTTTAAAGTAAAAAGAAACCTTTGGTATCTGCCAAGGATCTGATCTTAAGCCTTGCTGTGTGGAAAGTTCTCATCCCTTCCATATAACTTTTGAATAAATGGTGAGCTGAATCTAGTTAAGGTGGCAACAGGCTAGACTCAGTTTACCTACAGATCAGTTTCCTCAATCCCCCTTATTGTCAGTGTCTCAGAAGTTATATGGCCTTTTCTCAGAATTACTAGTATTTATTTTTGTATCTACTATCTTTTAACATAAAAAATTGACACACATAGTGGAACAATAAAATATAATTCATAATCGAAAGGGAAAAAAGACAATAGAATCATGCCCAGAAATAGATACCTTGTTGGTATTTTCAAGTGGGGCTTTAACTGATACATATGTTAAAGGATAAAATGATTAAAAAAGGAGGACTAAACAGTTATACCCAGTATTCATGAATTAGATGACTATTATAAAGATGTGCTTTATAATTGTTTTATAGATTCAGTAACAAATCAAAATACCAGCAGGTTTTTGTTAAAACTTTCCAGTCTGATTTTGAAGTTTGTATAGAAATTCAAGGGACTAAAAATATCTAAAACACTTTTAAAGAAAAAGACAGCTGGGAGAACTTAGTTAAATCAAAAAATCAAGACTTGTTATTATGTAATTATTACAATGTGATGTGGGCACCAGAGTGAACTAATGATCCAATAGAATAGAATAAGGTCCAGAAAAAGACCCCCACATACATGTGATCATGAAATTTGTAATGACAAAATTTTAATACACTCCTAAAGATGTAATTTCATTCAGCTTTTTAGTAAAACAATTTAGCATTGTCTCAGAGAAGGCAATGGCACCCCACTCCAGTATTCTTGCCTGGAAAATCCCATGGATGGAGGATACTGGTAGGCTGCGGTCCATGGCGCACTAAGAGTCGGACATGACTGAGCGACTTCACTTTCACTTTTCACTTTCACGCATTGGAGAAGGAAATGGTAACCCACTCCAATGTTCTTGCCTGGAGAATCCCAAGGACGGGGGAGCCTGGTGGGCTGCCATCTATGGGGTCACACAGAGTCAGATACAACTGAAGCGACTTAGTAGTAGCAGCAGTAGCAGTGAAGCTGAAGTTACACATATTCTATAATATAGCAATTCCCACTTATAGGTTTATATTTAGGGTTGCCAGATTTAGCAAGTGAAACTACAGGATGCCAGCTAAATTTGTATTTTAGATAAAGAACAAATAAATCTTTAGTATAGGTATACTCCATACATCATTTTGAATGCACGTATAGTGAAATAAAGTTTGGTATTTACCTCAAATTAAAATTTAGCCTGATGTCCTTCATCTTATTTGTTAATCCTAAATATACTCCTCAGAAATGTGTGCATAGATATATCAGAAGGCAGAAGAGGAATGTTCATAGCCTTATTTGTAATCACCAAAATCTGGAAGCAGCCCAGTGAACATCAATAGTAGAATGGAAAAGTAAATTGTGGTATGTTCATACAATGGAACATTCTGCAACAATGAAAAGATGAACACTAGCTAGACTCAACAGTGTAAATTAATCTCAATAACTTAATGTCTAGTGAAAGAAACCAAAGACCACAGTCATCCATGCTGCGATTGCATTTGTAGGCAACTCAAAGAAAGAGAGAGAGAGAAAGACATACTAAACTGGTGTTTAGTAAGGTATGTTTAAGTGGTAAATTGTAAAGAGATTTTCATGAAAGCCAAGATAGTGGTTACCTTTTCACAGAAGAAAGAGACTTTGAGAAGGGCCTGAAGTGGATTTCTGTAGTTCTGGTGAAATTCTATTGTTTGAGCTGTTTGGCAGTCACTTGGGTAGTTGCTTTCTGTGTTACATTTCATTTTAGGCAGATTTTTAAAAGGAGTAAGAACATAATACATTCTGTAACTAGCTTTTTTTTTTTTTTGTAATAAATACTTTGTAGCTCTCTTCCTTGTCTATCCTGAGATGAAATTCACAGACAGTATAACTTGTTTATACACAAATTATTAACAGTAACAAAAAATTAAAATATCTTAACTACAATATAGAGATAAATGTAATTTACTATGAAAAAATTATGCATTTTAATCTGCCAAAAGTTTGGTCCTATCTTCACTTGTAGGCATAAGGAAATAGTAATAGTTATGTATGAGTTATGTAATAGTTATGAATAGAGGTATGCTTACCTCTGTGTACTCAATCACTGTGAATGTGACAGAGAAATTGTATTGGTGATTTAAATACCATAAGCAGTGGCTAAAGGCTGAGACTTTTCTGAAAGGGTAACAGTTCTTGGTAATGTTCTGGAGAAAGTAAAAAAGAAAACAAAAGCCCTTCCCTACGTTCACATTGCTAGAAAATTACTTTACCAAAAAAACACACTTGAAATTTATGTGAAAACAAAAACTGTGCTAAGATAATTATAAATAGGCTTCTCAGCTACAGGATTGTCCTTTTAGAAGATGAAAAATCTTTCAAATTTTGGGACACTTCTCCCTTGTGAAAATCAGCAGGATGCTTGAAACCTCCAGCTTTCCCGAATGCATGTGGTGCTCTCCAATCATTGTGTAACCAAGACACCCCTAGAAATTTCCAAAACACCCTTTCAAAACTGTGCCACCTCTGCTTAGAACTCTTGGCCTAAATCTTTGGCATTATGAAGCTGTTAGAATAAGCACAGTTGCTGTAGAACTAGACTCTTAAATTTTTCTAAATAATTTTCTTTTATTGCATTTCTTGATCCAGAGAGATGGTGTGGGGTGGAAGCGGGGAGGGGAGGTCAGGATTGGGAGCTCGTATACACTCGTGGCTGATGCATGTCAATGTATAGCAAAATGAATACAGTATTGTAAAGCAAAACAAACTAAAAAATTAAAATTAAAAAAATTTCATTAAATGACAGCAAAATACATGCAGATTTATTATTAAGGAGATGACAATCTGGAGTTTTATCTGGTAGTCTTAGAGTTAACANCTCGTATACACTCGTGGCTGATGCATGTCAATGTATAGCAAAATGAATACAGTATTGTAAAGCAAAACAAACTAAAAAATTAAAATTAAAAAAATTTCATTAAATGACAGCAAAATACATGCAGATTTATTATTAAGGAGATGACAATCTGGAGTTTTATCTGGTAGTCTTAGAGTTAACATAGAAAATTCAGCTGTCACTTTCCATGTCAACTTCTATAATGCCCAAAAGAGAAGGGAAATGTAGGCAAAGATGGTATTAAATGGCAGGCAAATTTAGAATCATTGTTTTGGAGAACTAAGAGAAATGACCAGGCCCACCCAGTCCCATCCCCAACCACTGAACGCCTGGTCAGGCATTCTTGTCAGAGAGATCTAGTTGGTTCTCGCTATTTTTTGGAAGCAGCTATTTTTGGAGCCAGCCATAATCCATCTACAGTGGACAGGAAGTCCCGCCTCATTACAGGACTCCTGAGGCTTATGGTGGGGAAGGGACTGGTGAAACAAGATGGGTCTGACTGGCAACTTCCAGGTAGGACTTTTAAAATTTCTCATAAGAAATGGTTTTGATGTCTATCACTATGTAATCATTTGGAAAGTTTGTTATTTATTCTCAGACACTTTGAGTTGGAATTTGCTGCCTCTGCCTATGATAAACAGTAGTTAGAAATATGCTTGATTTGAAGGAGAGTAGGCCCTGGAAAGTTTTGCCATTTGGTGATGGTGGTGTGGAGGAGGGTGGGAGGGATGCAGATAAAAAAGGGAATTGAGTTGTTTTCTAGCATATAAGCTAGTATATTTTTTAGATCCATGATTTCTCTGTTGGATTATAAATGCTTTGAAGAAATTTTGCTTTTTCTTCCTTTGGAGAGAATGAAGTTCAGGTCTAAGAGATTCTGTTATGTATTTCTAAATAAAACTAAATGTTACCTTTACCAAATGTTTTCTGAAAGCTCTCACGTCGTATACAGGTTGCACTTCTATACCAGATTGTCAGCTCCCTGAATGCAATATCTGTTTCATCGTTGTAGTCCCCTTACTAGCTGAATACAATTTGTTGAGTACAGAAACTAGTGAACAAATTTACCTCCAGGCATTGCAAAGACTCAGTTCAGTTCAGTTTAGTCACTCAGTCGTGTCTGACTCCTTGCAACCCCATGAATCACAGCACACCAAGCCTCCCTGTCCATCACCAAATCCCGGAGTTCACTCAGACTCACGTCCATCGAGTCCGTGATGCCATCCAGCCATCTCATCCTCTGTCGTCCCCTTCTCCTCCTGCCCCCAATCCCTCCCAGCCTCAGAGTCTTTTCCAATGAGTCACCTCTTCACATAAGGTGGCCAAAGTACTGGAGTTTCAGCTTTAGCATCATTCCTTCCAAAGAAATGCCAGGACTGATCTCCTTCAGAATGGACGAGTTGGATCTCCTTGCAGTCCAAGGAACTCTCAAGAGTCTTCTCCAACACCACAGTTCAAAAGCATCAATTCTTCGGCACTCAGCTTTCTTCACAGTCCATCTCTCACACCCATACATGACCACCAGAAAAACCATAGCCTTGACTAGATGGACCTTTGTTGGGAAAGTAATGTCTCTGCTTTTCAATATGCTATCTAGGTTGGTCATAACTTTCCTTCCAAGGAGAAAGAGTCTTAATTTCATGGCTGCAGTCACCATCTGCAGTGATTTTGGAACCCAGAAAAATAAAGTCTGACACTGTTTCCACTTTTTCCCTATCTATTTCCCATGAAGTGATGGGACCAGGTGGGAGCCCATTAATTTGGCAGTTAAAGGACAAAGTACACTTTCTGAAACTGCTAACCAAGGAATGATTTAAAATGGAGCTTTACATTCTATTTTTATTCCTACTTTTATACTGAGTTATTTAAAGAATAATATCATTCTTCCTGTTCATAAATTTTTAATGAGCATCCATTGTGAAAGTGTGTGAAAGTGTTAGTTGCTCAGTTGTGTCCCTCGCTTTGCAACCCATGGACTGGTGGGCAGTCCATGTAGCCCACCAGGCTCCTCTGTCCATGGGATTCTCCAGGCAAGACTACTAGAGTAGGTAGCCATCCCCTTCTCCAGGGGATCTTCCCAAACAGGGATCAAACTGAGGTCTCCCACATTGTGGGCAGATTCTTCACCATATGAACCACCAGGGAAGCACACACTTGCACACATCATTCTTCCTGTTCATAAATTTTTAATGAGCATCTATTAAGTGCCAGGTATTGAGAATATGAGATGGAAACTACTGACAAAGTCCCTGTTTTTCTTCAAGGAGCCTATAATCTAGTGGATATTTGTTTTAATAATGTAATAATCTGTCTTTACATTTTATTTATAACAATTATTCGAAAAATGGATGACCAGTTCCCAGATCATGTGGATTCCCACCTACTGTATTGATCCATATGCTGGGTCTTTTGGGGTGACTCTATTAAGAACCAGGAGGAAGTAGGTCTATGATTATTCCCATACATGTCTTTTAATCTGACTCACCCTCAAGTCCAAGTCTCCCTCAGTTCTCACTCCCACCTCAGTTTTACACTTACTGGCTTGAGAAGTGGTATATGTTGTTGTCGTGCAGTTGCTAAGTTGTGTCTGACTCTTTGTGACTCCATGGACTGTAGCATGCCAGGCTCCCCTATCCTTCACTGTCTCCTGGAGTTTGCTCAGATTCATGTCCTTGAGTGACGCTTTCTAACCATCTCATCCTCTACATCCCCCTGCTCCTTTTGCTTTCAGTTTTTTCCCAGCATCAGGATTTTTTCCAGTGAGTCAGCTCTTTGCATCAGGTGGCCAAAGTATTGAAGCTTCAGCTTCAACATCAGCGCTTCCAGTAAATACTCAGGGTTGATTTCCTTTAGGACTGAGTAGTTTGATCTCCTTTCAGTCCACAGGACTCTCAAGTCTTCTCTAGCACAATTCTCTGGAGTTCAGGCTTCTTTATGGTCCAGGTCTCCCGTATTTTATTTTTATTTTTTTTATGAGTAAATTCTATAATTATTTTATTTTATTTTATTATTATTTTTTTATTTAACACTTTTATTGAGTACATTCTATGTTTTGTGTACAATGCTATGCAAGGGGTATACATCAGTAAAGAAAAATGAGCTAAAATCTGGTGAGAAAAAGTCGATGAAAAGTTAACAAATGTTTTTTTNGATTTCCTCCCTATAGGTGGGGTTGTATCAGTGGCTTGTCAAGGTTCCTTAGTTAGGGAGGCTTGTTTTCGAGTTCTCTCCCGTATTTTATTTTACATTATCAGATATTCTTCTCTCAGTCTCACTGTCCACCTTTTACTGGCAATCATCAAAAACCCACCTGGAAGAAAAAGATTTGAATGGGGATGTTTTTCACAAATAACCTCAGTGGAGATAACAAACTTCTGAAAAAATGAATATCAGTGACCTTGTGACCAAACTTTGAAGTAGCATTTTACTGTTCTGGTGACATGCAAAGTCCCCAAGTCATGGGACTTTACAGTTGAAAGTATCTTGAAGGTCATAGGGGGATCACCTACATTCTGACCATCTGGAAGGTTTATTAGAGATGCAGGTATAGGCACTCTTTCCCAAAATTTTCATTTTTAAGGTGCTCCCAGGAGTTCTAGCTCACTTTCACTTTGTGGATGGGAGTGCTAATGTGAGCTCTAAAGGCCCAGCAAGTGAGTTTAGAGGCTACATCAGACCCAGAGGCTGGATCCCAGCCTAGTGCTCTTTACAAGGGCTATGTCATGTGGCAATGAAATGCCAAGCAAAACTAATCAAGTTCCTCTTCTGCCTCTAAATCCCTTTCCTATCCTGAGTCCTGAGGTAGAATAATCAGTGATTATAAAGAATAAGAGAAACTTGATCCCTTTTCCCTAGTGTATGCCAAATATTTTTCCCTGATGCAACTCATGTGAAACTTAGATTCCACATATTTCCTTTCCACACAAATGGCCACCCTATGCTCCAGGTCTCTACCAGTCTCCACACTGGAACCTGGAGGGAGATCTGATTTGGCCCTGCTATAATCACAATAGGCAGCTGTTGGCTATGGGTGATTAATGGGCTATGGATTAGCTGGGTCTTGGTGAAATCTATACATGTTCTAGGATTGTGAGAACTTCCTTGGTAGGTTGTAGTTGTCTTTGCTTGCTTCTGTCCATCCCAGTCCAAACCACGTACTCACAATCCCCTTAATGTGCCATGGAGAGGACATGGCAGCCATAACTAATGTATTCCCTTTGCAAGCTCATTTCCATGCCTCAAAGACATAGGTACTGGCCAGGAACCAAGCTGTCAAGGAAAAGAACCTATGCTTAAAGGATCCAAGAACTATTGAGGTTCAGGTAATAACAATCATCCCTTGGTATCAGTGGGGTATTGATTCCAGGACTCCCTCAGGTGCCAGACATCCATGGATGCTGAAGTCCCTTATATAAAATGGTATAGTATTTGTATATCATCTATACACACCTTCATATATACCTTAAACCAGCTCTATATTACTTATAGAACCTAATATATTGCAAATGCTATATGAACAGTTGCTGGCCTATGCACATTCAAGTTTTGCTTTGCTTTTTGCAACTCTGTGGTTTTTTTCCCCAAATATTTTCAATATTCCTTTGGTTGACTCCATGGATGCAGAATCCATACAGAGGGCCCACTGTTTGGCCCGCTGTTTAAAAATCAACAGAGCGAAGGCATTTCAGCAATCAGTCAGGGATTGCTATAAAAAGGAAAGATGATACCCCAGTGAGGAAAGATGGGGTCCTGAACTTCAGCTGCCCCAGCTGTCACTGATTCCATGTCTTGTTGCTAAGACAGAACCTTCACAACTTGCCGCTTTGTGAGTCATGTGAGGTGCTGACTCTAAGAACCCTGCTGAACAGACATGAAGTACCTGCTGCACAACTGAGGCAACTCAGGGCATGAAACAGCTCCATCTGCAGCCCCCTTCTTGCAGGCAGTCAGTGCATGTCCACAGGGACAAGGATGTGATGGAATCAGGGAGGAAAGATATTTTCAACTTGATCCTGGTTTGGGGATTGGCATAGCCTTTGTGTAAAGGCAGTTGTTTTTGTTCCAGGATGCAACTGGGCTCCTTTCTTAACACACTGAATAAGACACACTATGCTAACTGTCTATGTTGTAGAAATGCTGGAAATGGATTCATGTTGCTAAGATATCATACAGATTATTGAGGGGTAATAATTGAGGAGTAATAATAATATTATTTTTTGTTTGTTTGTTTGGTGAAGAACAGTAGCTTTTCCTGTGTTAAGTAGATGAACTACAGTACTCATCATCATCATCATAGTAGACATTTATTTAGCACTTGCTGGGTATCAGAAGTACTTGATTTTGATGATCTAATTTGAGCCTCATAACCGTCCTATGAGAATGGAATAATTATCCTCCTTTTACACAGGAGAAAAGTAAGGCACATAATAGTTAATTCACTTCTAGTAAATTACACATTTAGTAAGTGGAGAAGTTGGGAATCAAACCCAAGCAGAGTCCAGAGCCTATGTTCTTAATCCCCTATGCAATATAGCTTCACTAACTGTACTGTTAGCATATGAGAAATGGTGGTGGATTGAACTTTGTTCAATTGCTCTTTTTTTCAGTTACTCATTCATTTATTCAATAAGTATTATTTAAAGACTAACTCACTATGAGACATTAAGCTCTGTCGTAAAGATGAATAGGACAGTTTTGCCCTCAGGAAACTCACTTTGTGGGAGGAAGTTGTGCATCGAAATAAATGATTTTAAGTGAAATGTAATAATATAATGAAAGTGCTTACAATGTGTTTGGTAAGGACACAGAGTCAGGGAAGGGTTCCTGGAGGAAGCCATTTTCCATTCAGGTCCTGAATATGACAAGGAGTTTGGCTCAAGATGGAGAAAACTAACAACCCAGACAAGAAGAAGGTTCATTATGCATTGCTGTGTGCAGTGTGCTACACTGGCCTTTGGGAAGGACACAGACCAGTTTCTACTCCTGAAGGAGAGTGTGGGAGTTGCATTGACAAATAATCAATGAAGAATGTGTTCACAGCACAGATTCAAACAAACAATATTTCTACTTCTAGGAGAAGGAGGGGGAAGCTGGGGACTTCTCCATGGAGGAACATTTTGAATCGGGCTTGGAAAGATGAGAATAGTTTTTCAAAATTGATAAGTAGAGGAGAGAAGGAAGGTGGGCTATTTAGGGAATGATCTGTAATAACAGAAGGAGGCACATGGGGGTGGGTAACGGGGACCCTGAGGGGCTGGTGCCAGCGCTTGCAAGGCCTGGAGTGCCACATGGAGAGACACTGATAAAATGTGGACACTTTTCCAGCAGAGGTATTGCTAGGGAAATTAGAGTATATCCCAGATCAGTCATTTTCAAACTTGCTTTTTCCTTGTAGGACCCTTCTTTCAAACACAGTCTGAGATAAAACCCTAAGTATTAAACCATTAAGAATGGAGCGATTCTAGTTGGCATGGGCTGGGAAGGCTCAGGAGCCAGGTTGCTTAGCCCTTACCAAGGACTTTATGCAACACAACTTAAAATCATCCTGCAAATGAGAGGTCTGAGCCTGGAGAACAGGGTGTTTTCACCCCATCCTCAGGCCAGCTTGTTAGGACACAATCAGGCACATGGCTATTATTTCTGGCAATACAGCAACAACAATGGCAGGTTTGCCATTGGTGCTGATCTGATTTGTACATGGAACAGCAATTCACAGTTGATCAGTGGTGAGCTGAACTGTGAATTTATCCATATTTATATCCTCATTGCTGAAATGAGGCCCTTGGATGAAGCAGAGTTCCTGTCTAGAGGATCTCTCTTCCTCAAGGGAATCCTGGCTGCTTGAAGGAGTTAGAGTTTCAGAGTTACCTCTCCCTTTCCCACAGTAGAACTTGCCCACTGGGAGAATCTGGCTCCGTGCTGAGGGTTCATTGCCAGAAAGTGAAATGAAAGCCTTCACTGGATCTGTGCACCTGGATACCCTGGGGAGAAAGGAGAGAGGGAAGGAATATTTCATTTTTAGAGTTTCCAACAACATATCCAAACAGGTCAGGCTGCGAGGAGAAATTGTGATCACTGAAAGCAATAAGCTGAAGAAGGCTCCCATCAAAGAGAAGACTCCCCCAGGAGAGTGAATCAGATAAAATGCAGGACACTCCATCAGAGGAATTTCTGATAAAGCACAAGTAACTTTTCAGCATGTCTTGAATGTTGCATGGGACATACTTACACTAAAAAAAAAAAAAAAAAGTAATTTGTAATTCAAATTTAAAGAGATGTTCTGTTTAATTTATTTGGTAAATCTGGCAATCCTATCCTCAGGCCACCTCTCCCATAGAGGAATGCCCCCTTTCTATCTGCCCTTGAATTGAACTTCAGCCCAGTTTTTGGTCCAGGGGCTCACTCCAAACCCTTTAAGCATGAACCCAAGCTTCTCCACACCATAGTGACAGACATCCTGTCCAGCCAAGAGAGCAGGGCTGCACCCTCCAGAGCCCCCATGATTCCCCCAGCGTGCTCCTTTTGAAGTCCTGGCTGGTTGGTCAGAGGCCAACATGGGGCTTTGGCAGGGTAAGGGATTAAAGAGGCCTACTGCCTGATGAATAAATGTTTACAATAACCACATTCCCTTCTTGACTAGCTGGGGAGTTTCCATCAGAGCTGCTTTGCCATGAGGCAAGCTGTTTGCTTTTTTGTTAGAAGTAAGTTATTGGTGCCTTGCTGCTGCAAACAGAAAACATCTGTGGAGAGCCCACAAACAGGAAACTTTGGAGGGGAAAGGGGGAAAAACTCACATTGCCTGCTGAACCTGCATGTCTGAAAAGGAAGAATGTAAGTTAAATTAATAACCCTCAAGTATGAGCTAGGACCAGAGTGTGACAAGGACCGAATGGCACTGAACAAGATTTGTCCTCAGTTCAGTTCAGTTCAGTCACTCAGTCGTGTCCAACTCTTTGTGACCCCATGGACAGCAGTACACCAGGCCTCCCTGTTCATCACCAACTCCTGGAGCTTACTCAAACTAAAATTCATCGAGTCGGTGATGCCATCCAACCATCTCATCCTCTGTCGTCCCCTTCTTCTCTCGCCTTCAATCTTTCCTAGCATCAGGGTCTTTTCCAATGAGTCAGTTCTTTGCATCAGGTAGCTGAAGTATTGGAGTTTCAGCTTCATAGGCTTTGTCCTATGTTTTCCTTTTTATTGAAGCTGGCTGCATTAAAGAGAGGTCTGCTGCCGCCGCCGCCGCCACCGCCGCCGCCGCTGCTGCTGCTGCTGCTGCTAAGTCGCTTCAGTCGTGCCCAACTCTGTGCGACCCCATAGATGGCAGCCCACCAGGCTTCCCCTGGGAGAATCCCTGGGATTCTCCAGGCAAGAACACTGGAGTGGAGTGCCATTGTCTTCTCCAAAGAAAGGTCTAGTTTCTGCTAACTCTAATTCTCCAAGGATGATGGCAGCTGCCAAAATTATCTTTCTGTAAATACCCTCATAGGCAAGTGTAGCTACAGGAGAGGGATGCTGTCATAAATTATAGATGATCTGTTTCAGTGGAGCATCCAAACATACACATCATCCTGAACTGCTGCAACTAGAGGAAAGCAAGCAAAATAATACACCTGACAAGTTTTCCCCAGAGGACGGTATGAGCTTCATGTGTACTGGCTGTGAGATTGACTTCAGTGTCCTGCTCTCCCTGGGCTAGCATGTTGAGAACATTTTTAGGAAAGAATGTATAGTGGCGTTGAAATTATGAAGTGCCAACAATTGAATGGATATGGCTAGAGAAGGGAAGCAGGTAAGAAATTTACTCTCCATCTTTTCCCTGAGAAAAGGAGGATGATGAGGAGATAGAGGAGAGAGGGAGAGAGAGGGAGTCAGAGAGGCAGAGATGGAGACACAAGCCCTTTCCTCGGCCTAAAGCCAGTTGGCATACTCCTCAGAATAGATGTGCCTGTGGGATTATGTAACTCATCCAGAGGACCTGGCTCTCTGTGACTTATTCAATGATCTAGACTAAGGAAAAACTGAATTCAGCTTGATGAAATTTCCAGTGGAACATAAAGGTCAGGCGTAAGAGTAACCCCAAGTCATCATAGGAATATGTCCTTGTAGGTGGTAAGGATGATATAAAGTTATGACTAATGCTTGGCAATAGAAAAGAAAAAAAAAAAAAAAAACACCTGGAAATGGATAGTTAGCAATTCTGATAAAACACGTGAGTTGAGATTTGGCCAAGGCGTGTTTCCTATTCCTGCCATATAATCTGGTTGATGAATCTGTGGTTCTCAAAAGGCAAATCCATTAGGGTCACCTGAGAAATATGCTTTAAAAAAGAAAAGAGGACAATGATTCAGGGCTCTGTTCTCAGGTTCTAGTTCTAAGGGTAAATTGTGCAAGCAGTTCACCAAGCACAGTTCAAGAAACAGTATTTTGAACATGTCTGGGTAATTTGCATCTGTGGGTCATCAGGTAAGGCACTCTTCCTGACTCCTGATTCAAAAAAGAACCAAAAGAAGGTTTATGAGTGGGAGCCTGGGAGTCAGTCAAATTTCAGCTTCACCCCTGGAGTGTGATATTTGCTAATGATGATCTCAAGTAGTTACTCAACCTCATTGACCCTCAGTCTGCTCATCAGGATGTTATATACTATAGTACATGCCACTCCAGGTGATTCCAAGGATAGGCTGAGACGATGCATGGAAAGAACTTAGCAGGGTCCTTGGCCTAAGAAATGTGAATTTTTGATATCATTGTTTCTACTCCATCACCATGATTATTATCAGCAGCAGTAATTTGTTCATGTATTGAGAACATGCTCTGTGCAAGGCAGTAAGCTCATAATTATTTTATTTTATTCTTAAATTTAAAAGATTATTCTTCCCATTCTACATATGAATAAATGGAGGTCATGTAGCCAGACCCCCATCACCCAGATGAGACTGAGAACTATCACTCCTCTTTTGGTGGGGATGTGAAATGGTGCACTGATGTGGGAAACAGTATATGGTGGTAAAAAGTTATGACTAGAACTACTGGAAGTGGGATTACTGGATCCTATGGGATTACTAATCATATGATATTTCTTGTTTTAAATTTTTGAGGAAACGTCACACTTTTTCCATAATGGTTTTACAAATTTATATTCTTGCCAACAGTGCACAAGGATTGCCTTTTTTCCACATCCTCATCAATGTTTGTTATCTCTTGTCCTTTTATGATGGTCTTTCTAACAGTTGTGAGGTGATATCTCATTGTGGTTTTGATTTGCATTTTCCCACTGATTAATACAGAGAAGGCAGTGGCACCCCACTGCGGTAATCTTGCCTGGGAAATTCCATGGACAGAGGAGCCTGGTAGGCTACAGTCCATGGGGTCGCAGAGAGTCGGATACGACTGAGCAACTTCACTTTCAGTTTTCACACTCATGCATTGGAGATGGAAATGGCAACCCACTCCAGTGTTCTTGCCTGGAGAATCCCAGGGACGGGGGAGCCTGGTGGGCTACCGTCTATGGGGTCGCATAGAGTCGGACACGACTGAAGCGACTTAGCAGCAGCAGCAGCAGGTGATTAATAATGTTAAGCATCTTTTCATGTACCCGATGGACATCTGTTTGTTTTCCTTGGAAAAATGTCTATTTAGTTCCTCTGTCGGTTTTTGAATTGTATTGTTTTGTTGCTGTATGAGCTCATTTTTTCAGCCTCTTGCCAGAATGATGATGGGTGAAAAAAATGTGTGTTAAATTCGCATTTCTATAATTTTTTGTGAGATTCAGCATCTGTTACTATTTTTATTGGCCTAACATTTTTTTCTGAGACTTGTCTTTTCATAATCTCTATCCATTTGTCTGCTATGTTGTCTTTTGTTGATTTATAGATATTCCTTATGTATTCTATATATTAATACTTTGTATATTGTATATGTTGCAAATAATTTCTTTGGGTTTTTAAATTCTTTTTAAACTTTTCTTATGACTTATCTTTTATTTTATTTTATTTTTTGATGGGTTCCAACATCCTCCTGTCAATGGTTGTTAAGCAACTAGTTGCGATTTTGGGGTTCTCACAGGAGAATATGAGCATATATCCTTCTACTCCACCATCTTGTTATCTTTTATTAGGATAACATTAAATTATCAGGCCATTCAATAGTTTCTGGGATTTTATACTGGACTCCTAAATTTTGATTACTATATATTTTTCTAACGTACCTCTAGTTTTAAATTTTATTTTTAGCTCTTTAATTCATAAAGAATTTGTATTTGTGTATAATGGTTGGTTGAGATTTAATTTTATTTTACTTAAAAAAAATCAATAGCTAATTTTCACAACACCATTTATTAAACAGAATTTCTTTACCAATGATTTGAAATATTACATTTATTTTAATATGCATTTTCTTACATACATGGTTTCTGTTTTATTGGTTTGTCTATTCTTATGCTAGTTCTACACTATTTCAACACTTTTAATTTTTAAGTGAATTCAAGTTTTTTAAAATGGCAGAAAAGGTGAGTCTTCCCCCTTAATATTCTTTCCTTGAAAAGAGTTTTCTTAGACATTCTAGAATTGACTTAAAGTTTTTTTAAATCCTTTTAAGACTATTATTGAGACTGAGTTGAATTCGTAAATTTATTTTGAGAAATTGGTTTCTTTAGTACTTCCCAAGAATAAAATATGTTAGTCTACCTAATTGCATTTTCTTTTATATACTTCAGTTAGATTTTATAGTTATCTTCAAGTAGTTTCTTGTGTATTTTTATTAGGTTTATTGATATGCATTTAGTAAGGTTTTGTTGCCACTGTGGATGAGAGTTTGAAAAAAAACTGATTATATTTTCTAATTGCTATTACTTAAGAAAAGGACTACTAAAGTTTACCTATTGTTATAGTCACCTTTTTGAAATAATTTATTTGTTCTAATAATTGACCAGTTAGCATCTTAAGTTTTATTAAAAAATATTTATTGAGCACTTACTATATGTGGGATGTTGGAGATATGGCTGATCTGAGCCCAGAGAGAACTGCATTCTAGTGGAGGATGATGAGTCACAAACAAGGAAACAAATATATAATATTTATAAATATGTAATATATATATAATATATGAACTATAGTGCTATGACAGAAACAAAAGAGAATGATGTAACAGAGAGAGAGTAGGACTTTCAAAGTATCACCAAGGAGCTTCCCTGACACGGTGCTGGAGACCAGAGACTCAGTCATGTCAAGAGCATTCCCGGCAGAGTAAACAGCAAATGCAAAAGCCCTGTAGCTTTAAGGAGCTTGGCGTCTAAGGAACAGCAAGTGAATCCAAGAGGCTGGAGTGGGAATGGACAAGGTGGTAGTAGATAGAAACCAAGATAATATGAAAGTTTTTAGGCTGGAGCAGTACTGTTTGGCGCTATTGAAACGTCAGATAGTGATTTTTGTTTTAAAACAGTTGCTCAGACTATGTAGAGGAAAAGCTTCCAGTGAACAGGAGTAAGAGGAGGAGTAGGTTGCATTGTAGGAATTGAGAGGATTAGTGGCTTGACTAGATTGCCACCAGTGGATGGAAAGAAATGGTTATATTCAAGATACATTATGAAGTAGAATGAATCAGACTCACTGATGCATTTAATGGAGAGGATTATTAGGCTCTTGGCTTGAATAACTGGATAGATTGTGGTACAGTTTTCTGAAATAATAAACACTGGGGAGTAATGTTTTGTCAAGGGATAGAGGATCAAGGATTTTGTTTGGGAAATGTTTACTTTGAAACGTAGCTGACATTCAAATGAATATATCAAATAGATGGTTGCACAGATGAATCTGGAGATCAGGGGAACAGTCAGTCCTAGAGACATAAACTTAGAATTTAGAAACATTTAGATAGAATTTAAAGACATAGGACCAGATAAGATAATGTAGGGAAAAGAGAGAAGGAGAACACCGTACCAAGCTCTCAGTCAGTGTAACATTTAGATGTCAATTAAGGGAGGAAGAGAGAGCAAACCGTTGAAAACTGTAGGAGGAAGAGATAGCAAAGGAACCTGAGAAAGCGAGGAAGTAGGAACTGCAGGAAAGAGTAATGTCAAAAGTGGATGACGTTTTGAGATGAGCGCTCCAAGAATTCCATCAAGCACTGCTAAGAAGTTGGGAAGGAAGAAACATAATTGATGACCTTAAAAACAACTTAGNCTTGCCAACAGTGCACAAGGATTGCCTTTTTTCCACATCCTCATCAATGTTTGTTATCTCTTGTCCTTTTATGATGGTCTTTCTAACAGTTGTGAGGTGATATCTCATTGTGGTTTTGATTTGCATTTTCCCACTGATTAATACAGAGAAGGCAGTGGCACCCCACTGCGGTAATCTTGCCTGGGAAATTCCATGGACAGAGGAGCCTGGTAGGCTACAGTCCATGGGGTCGCAGAGAGTCGGATACGACTGAGCAACTTCACTTTCAGTTTTCACACTCATGCATTGGAGATGGAAATGGCAACCCACTCCAGTGTTCTTGCCTGGAGAATCCCAGGGACGGGGGAGCCTGGTGGGCTACCGTCTATGGGGTCGCATAGAGTCGGACACGACTGAAGCGACTTAGCAGCAGCAGCAGCAGGTGATTAATAATGTTAAGCATCTTTTCATGTACCCGATGGACATCTGTTTGTTTTCCTTGGAAAAATGTCTATTTAGTTCCTCTGTCGGTTTTTGAATTGTATTGTTTTGTTGCTGTATGAGCTCATTTTTTCAGCCTCTTGCCAGAATGATGATGGGTGAAAAAAATGTGTGTTAAATTCGCATTTCTATAATTTTTTGTGAGATTCAGCATCTGTTACTATTTTTATTGGCCTAACATTTTTTTCTGAGACTTGTCTTTTCATAATCTCTATCCATTTGTCTGCTATGTTGTCTTTTGTTGATTTATAGATATTCCTTATGTATTCTATATATTAATACTTTGTATATTGTATATGTTGCAAATAATTTCTTTGGGTTTTTAAATTCTTTTTAAACTTTTCTTATGACTTATCTTTTATTTTATTTTATTTTTTGATGGGTTCCAACATCCTCCTGTCAATGGTTGTTAAGCAACTAGTTGCGATTTTGGGGTTCTCACAGGAGAATATGAGCATATATCCTTCTACTCCACCATCTTGTTATCTTTTATTAGGATAACATTAAATTATCAGGCCATTCAATAGTTTCTGGGATTTTATACTGGACTCCTAAATTTTGATTACTATATATTTTTCTAACGTACCTCTAGTTTTAAATTTTATTTTTAGCTCTTTAATTCATAAAGAATTTGTATTTGTGTATAATGGTTGGTTGAGATTTAATTTTATTTTACTTAAAAAAAATCAATAGCTAATTTTCACAACACCATTTATTAAACAGAATTTCTTTACCAATGATTTGAAATATTACATTTATTTTAATATGCATTTTCTTACATACATGGTTTCTGTTTTATTGGTTTGTCTATTCTTATGCTAGTTCTACACTATTTCAACACTTTTAATTTTTAAGTGAATTCAAGTTTTTTAAAATGGCAGAAAAGGTGAGTCTTCCCCCTTAATATTCTTTCCTTGAAAAGAGTTTTCTTAGACATTCTAGAATTGACTTAAAGTTTTTTTAAATCCTTTTAAGACTATTATTGAGACTGAGTTGAATTCGTAAATTTATTTTGAGAAATTGGTTTCTTTAGTACTTCCCAAGAATAAAATATGTTAGTCTACCTAATTGCATTTTCTTTTATATACTTCAGTTAGATTTTATAGTTATCTTCAAGTAGTTTCTTGTGTATTTTTATTAGGTTTATTGATATGCATTTAGTAAGGTTTTGTTGCCACTGTGGATGAGAGTTTGAAAAAAAACTGATTATATTTTCTAATTGCTATTACTTAAGAAAAGGACTACTAAAGTTTACCTATTGTTATAGTCACCTTTTTGAAATAATTTATTTGTTCTAATAATTGACCAGTTAGCATCTTAAGTTTTATTAAAAAATATTTATTGAGCACTTACTATATGTGGGATGTTGGAGATATGGCTGATCTGAGCCCAGAGAGAACTGCATTCTAGTGGAGGATGATGAGTCACAAACAAGGAAACAAATATATAATATTTATAAATATGTAATATATATATAATATATGAACTATAGTGCTATGACAGAAACAAAAGAGAATGATGTAACAGAGAGAGAGTAGGACTTTCAAAGTATCACCAAGGAGCTTCCCTGACACGGTGCTGGAGACCAGAGACTCAGTCATGTCAAGAGCATTCCCGGCAGAGTAAACAGCAAATGCAAAAGCCCTGTAGCTTTAAGGAGCTTGGCGTCTAAGGAACAGCAAGTGAATCCAAGAGGCTGGAGTGGGAATGGACAAGGTGGTAGTAGATAGAAACCAAGATAATATGAAAGTTTTTAGGCTGGAGCAGTACTGTTTGGCGCTATTGAAACGTCAGATAGTGATTTTTGTTTTAAAACAGTTGCTCAGACTATGTAGAGGAAAAGCTTCCAGTGAACAGGAGTAAGAGGAGGAGTAGGTTGCATTGTAGGAATTGAGAGGATTAGTGGCTTGACTAGATTGCCACCAGTGGATGGAAAGAAATGGTTATATTCAAGATACATTATGAAGTAGAATGAATCAGACTCACTGATGCATTTAATGGAGAGGATTATTAGGCTCTTGGCTTGAATAACTGGATAGATTGTGGTACAGTTTTCTGAAATAATAAACACTGGGGAGTAATGTTTTGTCAAGGGATAGAGGATCAAGGATTTTGTTTGGGAAATGTTTACTTTGAAACGTAGCTGACATTCAAATGAATATATCAAATAGATGGTTGCACAGATGAATCTGGAGATCAGGGGAACAGTCAGTCCTAGAGACATAAACTTAGAATTTAGAAACATTTAGATAGAATTTAAAGACATAGGACCAGATAAGATAATGTAGGGAAAAGAGAGAAGGAGAACACCGTACCAAGCTCTCAGTCAGTGTAACATTTAGATGTCAATTAAGGGAGGAAGAGAGAGCAAACCGTTGAAAACTGTAGGAGGAAGAGATAGCAAAGGAACCTGAGAAAGCGAGGAAGTAGGAACTGCAGGAAAGAGTAATGTCAAAAGTGGATGACGTTTTGAGATGAGCGCTCCAAGAATTCCATCAAGCACTGCTAAGAAGTTGGGAAGGAAGAAACATAATTGATGACCTTAAAAACAACTTAGGTGAAAGCCAGGTTGGGGTGAAACCCAGGTGGGATGATTCGAATGATAATGGAAGATAAGGAGTAGAGGATCTGGAGTAGACAGTTAACTCCTTAAAAAAGTTTTCCTGCAAAAGAAGTGAATAAATGAAGTTGTAGCAGAAAGGGCATAGGGGGACAAAGAATGATTTGCCTGTTCAAAAGACTGAACATCAGAGCTTCTTTACATGCTGAAATGAGTAAATAATCCAGAAGGAAGAAAGAAGTCAAAGATTCAGGAGGGCTAGAAGGAAAAAATGCATGAGCAGAGTCCTTGAGAGAAGAAAAGGGAAGAGACCCAGCGTGAAGCAGTGATCACCCCCTGAGTGAAGGGGTGATGTTTGATAGTAGGAGAGGCACACATTCTACCAGAACCCAAGAGAAAATAAAAAATATGAGTACCTCTACAGGTAAGTTTATAGATATTATTGTGAAATTGAGACATTTTTCTCTGAATCCACAAAGGAGATTCAGATCAATTCATCATTGATGATAGAATTGATCATAAATATGTCTAAGGAAATGATCAGAATATCTGGAAATAATTATTGGGCTGACTTTTTTTTTACAAATAAATATCTTATTACATTGGTTACTGACTCTAGTCCAATATAGAATACACTGATGATAATAAGCATCCTTATAGTTCATTTGCTTTAAAGAAAATAGTTGTGCCATCTGACTACTAAATAATTTATGCTTGTAGGTTTCTATATTATGGTACAGCAAATATTTACATTTTTTACATTTAATTACACTTACATTTCCTAGATTGAATCATACTTGCAATGGTGTATCTCAGTATAAACTTGACATGATGGTGATGTCTTTTTTTTAATGCACTTCTCAATTTGAGTTGCTAATACCTTATTTAGCTTTTTTAAAAGTATATATTCATAAGTAAAAATGAAAAACATTTCATAGACATGTTTTAATATATGTGCTATTACAAATGAGTTGGTTCATGGATACACTAGTTCCATAAACTGATTTAGAAAGTTTTCCATATTTTTCTAAGCTCCAGAACAAATTTCTCAAGGAAGGAAAATTATGTGTTATGAAGAAATCTCTTTTAAAAGCATTTGAGTCTGGTGAATTTGTTATAAAAGGAAGCTACCAGCGTACATCTTTAGTTTCTTCTATGATTATTAGTCTACTCAAATATTTTTATATTTTTTATGGCCAATTTGGATAATTTTCTTTTCCTGAAAAATATCTATTTATCACCATTTTAAAATATGTTTTTAAAAGTTTTATATATGATGATACAAGTCTTTATTTTTATGATATAATTCTTTAAAAAAATCTCTATATCTGAAATTATGACTGTTATTAACAAAGGGGTTTATTTGTCTTTAAATTTTTAATTAGATTTGTCAAATTATGGCATCAAATACACTTTTAAAGTAGGGAAAACTGCTAGACCATTCAGGTATGACCTAAATCAAATCCCTTATGATTATACAGTGAAAGTGAGAAATAGATTTAAGGGCCTAGATCTGATAGATAGAGTGCCTGATGAACTATGGAATGAGGTTCGTGACATTGTACAGGAGACAGGGATCAAGACCANCTTTCTGACTCACTTCACTCTGTATAATTGGCTCCAGTTCCATCCACCTCATTAGAACTGATTCAAATAGAATAATTCTAACTTTGTAAATTCAAAGTTTTTTAAAAAATTATTTACTTCTGCCTTTGCAGCTACTCTTTTGTTTGTTTGTTATGCTCTTTAGCTACCTCTTGCACTAAGTCTAGCTGATTTATTTTCATTCTTCCTCATTTTCTAATAGATGCATAAAAAGCTATATATTTTCCACTGATTACCACTTGGACTGTAGCCCACAAGTCTTAACATGTACTGTTTTTATTTTAATTTTTTTCTAAGGAGGTTGTAATTTCTATTTAGGTTACCTCTTTAAGACTTCTCTGTTAGCTCAGCTGGTAAAGAATCCACCTGCAGTGCAGGAGACTTGGGTTCGATCCCTGGGTTGGGAAGATCTTGTGGAGAAGGGTAGGCTACCCACTCCAGTATTCTGGCCTGAAGAATTCCATGGACTGTATAGTCCTTTGGGTCGCAAAGAATCAGATGCGACTGAGTGATTTTCACTTTTAGACTTATTTTGGGGGTTCCCTGGTGGTCTAGTGCTTGAGAATCCCCCTGCCAGTGTAGAGTACACAGGTTCGATCCCTGGTCTGGGAAGATCAAACATGCTGTGAAGCAGCTAAGCCCGAGAGCCACAGCTAGTGAAGCCCATGCTCCTAGAGCCCTAGAGAAGCCACTACAATGAGAAGCTTGTGCACTGCAACTAGAGTGTTTCCCTGGCTTGCTGCAACTAGAGAAAGCCCACACACAGCAACAAAGACCCAGCACAGCAAAAATAAATTTACAAAAAGAAAGACTTATTTTGAAAGTTGATTTTAATTTTCAAGTGATTATTATTATTATTGTCATCCTTTGTTATTAATTTCTAATTTTATTGTATTATATCCAGGAAACATGTATTTCACTATTTAAAAATTTTTGAGATTGTCATCATGGTTTCATATATCAGTTCATATATATGGTTTCATATATCAGTTCAGGTCAGTGGCTCAGCCGTGTCCAGCTCTCTGTGACCCCATGGACTACAGCATTCTAGGCTTCCCTGTCTGTCACCAATTTCAGGAGCTTGCTCAAACTCATGTCCATCGAGTCAGNGAGATTGTCATCATGGTTTCATATATCAGTTCATATATATGGTTTCATATATCAGTTCAGGTCAGTGGCTCAGCCGTGTCCAGCTCTCTGTGACCCCATGGACTACAGCATTCTAGGCTTCCCTGTCTGTCACCAATTTCAGGAGCTTGCTCAAACTCATGTCCATCGAGTCAGTGATGCCGTCCAACCATCTCATCTTCTGTTGTCCCCTTCTCCTCCTGCCTTCAATCTTTCCCAGCATCAGGGTCTTTTCAAACAAGTCAGTTCTTCCCATCAGGTGGCCAAAGTATTGAAGTTTCAGCTTTAACATCAGTTCTTCCAGTGAATATTCAGGAGTGGTTTCCTTTAGGATTGACTGGTTTGATCTCCTTGCAGTCCAAAGGACTCCCAAGAGTCTTCTCCAACATCTCAGTTTAAAAGTTCAATTCTTCAGTGCTCAGCTTTCTTTATAGTCTAGCCTCACATCTATGACTACTAGTCACATACATGACTACTATAGCTTTGACTAGATGGACTCAGCAAAGTAATGTCTCTGCATTTTAGTATGCTGTCTAGGTTTGTCATAGCTTTTCTTTCAAGGAGCAAGCGTCTTTTAATTTCATGGCTGCAGTCACCATCTGCAGTGATTTTGGAGCCCCCCGAAGTAAAGTCTCATATATAATGAGGTTTAATGTATAGTTTTTGAAATGTGTTTTATCTATATTTCAAAATGCTTGTGCATTCATTTTGAATAACCAGATTTTAACATATGTACTTTTTATTTGGTTAAAGCTTCTTAGTGTTTAATTCAAATATAAGTTCTTTTATTTATTATAATACCTTTTTAAAATTTAAAATTAGACCCATTCTAGAAAATGTAGAAAATTATAAAAAGGAAGGGAAAAATTCAAGCCCTATGAACCTAGAGATAAATATTAATACAATTTTGGCATATATTTTCAAAACTTTTAGCCTTCTTACATGGTAAAGATAATGCTATACATATATAGTTGAATCCAGAATTTTCATTTTCTTCCATATATCTGCATTTCAAATAATTCATAACTACCATTTTAATAGCTAAATATTGCATAATAAGAATCTTCTATAATTATAAAGGTGTTTTGCATATTTTATTATGAATAATTCTGTAGAAAATATCTTTGTACATAACTCCTTTCCACATTTAAGATTATTTTCATAGGAGTTCATAATAAAGGAGAAACTATTAAGTAAAAAAGTATGAACATTTTTAAGGTTTTTATGCTTATAAGCATTTTGCATATATGCAAAACAAATGTCTGCTTTTTGTATGAAGTATACAGTCAAATCACTACAGATCATCTATCTCTGTTTTCCTCAGTCTACTTCCACTGCTTTAACAGTCAAAGAAGTGAGTATATATATGCTTCCAGACCTTTCTACATGTATTTACATACATATATCTACATGTCTGTTTAATGTTTCTATATAGCAGCTCAGATGGTGAAGAATCTGTCTGCAGTGCAGGAGATGCAGGTTCAGTCCCTGGGTCGGGAAGATCCCCTGGAGAAGGGAATGGCTACCCACTCTAGTATTCTTGCCTAGAGAACTTCATGGACCTAGGAGCCTGGAGGATTTCAATCCATGGGGTTACAAAGAGTTAGACATGACTGAGCAACTAACACTTTCACTTTTTTTCACTTTCAGGAGAGAATACATGCATAATAAGTGCATAATACACACTAAACATTCACAATTTTTTAATTTGGAGGTTGTATGTGTGTGTAACATGTATACACATGTATGCTTATTTTTAAAGTTTAAGAAAAATATGTACTAGTTCAAGTAAGAAACTTTCACATTGTCCGGTTATCATTGTTCTAATGATGAGAAATAGTATGGATTTTCTCATTTGCTCACTAATATTTTGTAAGAGAGTTAACAAAATAGTGAACTTCTCTGACCTTTCCTTCATTATCTGGTAAATAACTGTCAACATTTTCTAGTTTTTTTTTTTTTAATCAAGTTAGAACACTTGTTAAAAGACTTGCTAATCTTTCCTTAAATGCCTTTTATTTAAGAGACAGGAGATCTTGTCACAGTGGAAGAATATCTTCTCCTTGGACAATCAGCTTTAAGAGTGTGGCACTCAGAACACCAGAAGTGCTCCTAAGATGTCAAGAAAATGGAAATTAATAGATATTCAGTAGATGGTTGGTGATTACATACTACAAGGAGCATAGAATCTTTTTCCATTTGGGTTGATATTACTGTTTGGGGGGCAACTCCTAAAAGAGTTAAATAGAAGTTTGACTATCAGGTACATATCAGTCAGGCTGCTTTAGGCTGCAAGACAGAAAATCTCAATTTAAATTGGCTTGTATGCTAAGGAAGACATAGCATTTCTTCTAACAAGACTTTTCAAGGTAGTTTAATTCCAGAGTTCATTAGTCATGTGGCTCATGATGTCATGAACAGTCCCTTCTTCTCCGGCTCTATATCCTTGTCTTTGTCTGCTTTGTCATCAGCTAATTTCTTGCCTCTGACCTCAGTATTACTGCCACAGTTTCACCTGTCCCATGTAGACACTGAAAATGTCTAATAATAATTATCTCATCCTTATAAAATTATCTGATAAGGAAGACCATTTCCCAGAAATTCCCTAGTTGACTTTTGCTCTTGGTTCACTGGCCTTCCTCACATGCTGATGTAAACCAATTGCATGAATAACTTGACCAATCAGCATCCATTCTCCCTTGAAGCAAGTAACACTACTAAAGAGGATGGATATCCAGACAAAATCAGGAATGCAGTAGGAAGGAAAAAATTGAGGAAAGGGAAGAAATATCATGTAAGCAACTGATCATGCCTACAAAAATGTGGATAATAATGCCCTGTTCATAGTGAAAAATTAAATTGTAGTAATATTCTAATGAATATCATATATTTTATATATTAACATGAGGTATATAAAATATATAATTTGTATGGAAATGTGTTACATAAACCTGCTTTAATTTTAAATGTAGGTGATAAGCAAAGCTATCTTTAGGAAAGTTTATGCTTTCCAGGTATTTAAACATGTTCATTTAAGAAATAAGGCACATTTCCTTTTTGGATTTCAAAAATCAAGTCACTCATTTAGATGTCAAAATTATCCTCCCTTGCCAGAATTAATGGCTACTGGGGTGGCTCAGTGGTAAAGAGTTGGCCTGCCAAGCAGAAGATTCAGGTTCAATCCCTGGGTGGGCAAGATCCCCTGGAGAAGGAAATGGCAATCCTCTCCAGTATTCTTGCCTGGGAAACCAATGGACAGAGGAGTCTGGTGGTTCTATAGTCCATGGGGTCACAGAAGAGTTGGACATGACTCAGTGACTAAAACACAACAGAGTTAACCACTGTAACATGAGAATGTGGCCAGACTGGAAAACTGTTACAGTGAACCATATCTATTTATCTGTAACATGCTTTACATTTTTAAAAGATTAAAGTAAGTTCACCTTAATAGTTAGTGGTATATTTTTTTAAATTCTCTCTTGATAGGGTTTTTCTTCCTCTAGTTTTATGTGATGAAAACTATAAATTTTTGGTGATAATATCATTGCAAACTACATCATATATAAGGCCATTAAGTAATCTAAAATGTTAATAAATAAGACTTAAAGTCTTACTTGTAGAAAGGAAACCATCTTTACCTCTAACACAAGGCAGTAGAATCCTATACTGCTTGTGAAAGATTGAAGTGTATAATCTATCAAAGTGTCACCTTCTCCCTTAAGGCCTTTTTGAGAAAGTGAGATGATAAATTAAGACCTGAGGTACCCCAAACAGTATCGTTGTTTAGTAACTCTTTTGTGTAAAACTCTTTGCGACGCCGTGGACTGCAGCACATATTTGATTTAGTTTTAAATGATGAAAAGGATGATGAGTGAGTCATAAACTTGAAAAATTTGACTACCGGGTAAAGGAATTTTTTTTTACATTTTTTTTTACAGCTATGAATCACGGTCATGGTAATGTTTTTTAGGGATCGACATCATTTATGCTATATCTTTATCCATATGGCCATTGTAGGATAATTATTCTACTCTGTTTCATAGTTAGGGAAACTTTTGCTCATTTCCAGCATTTGACTCACTTTGTCCTCTCCCTCCCACGCCAAGTGTAAAAAGAAAACAAGGATTCTCATCTTTGGATTCAAAAAACTTATGTGTAGTCAGTCACTCTATATATGCTGCATTGTGCCATTTGAAGGTCATGAGTTATAACTACTGAAACTAGATGGTTGCTTTTTTTGGGGAAAATAATATAGAGGGGGAAGGATATAAGAAATTCTGTATCCCTCTAGGCCAGGGATCCACCACTGAGTATTAGCTTGAGGATAGGTAACAAATCCTATACTGCTTTATTTCCCTAGAAGTTCAGGTTTTATGTATATTAGCCATTCAGTACATGTTGGTACTGAATGAGAATATTTGAGGTAACAAAGAAGACATGTATTTCTGCTCACACTTCCTTCAAGTGACTACTGATCTATTTGGTCAGGGGTCTAAGAGGGGTAAGATAGAAAGAATTTTCATCTTTGTGGGACATACAGTCTCTGTTACAACCACTTAACTTAGCTGTGGATTATATGTAAACCAATGGTTATGGCTGTGTCCCAGGAAAACTTCATTCACAGCAACAAATAATAGGCAGAATTGGGCCTGGGGGCCATAACTTGCTGACCTCTGCATTAGGTTGTAACACACTAGACTTTTTGGAGATCCTTTCAGATGCTCCATTATAGCAATATTCTTCAAAGAAAGATGTTAGAGCAGGTCTCCTGGTGGAAATGATGAAATTTAAAAATCATATAGAGAAATATAGGAACAGAGATTATTGCCAATTAGGAAGGAAAATTTAAATTGTTAGCACAGGGCTTGGTGCATAGTAAATACTCAACAACTAGTAATAATTATGATTCCTGATAATAAAATGTGAATAGTGATGCTAGAGTTAACAGTGGTTAACCAATGTATCACTACAAACAAAGCTAGTGGAGATGATGGAATTCCAGTTGAGCTATTACTGTGAAAGTGCTGCACTCAATGTGCCAGCAAATTTGGAAACCTCAGCAGTGGCCACAGAACTGGCAAAGATCAGTTTTCATTCCAATCCCAAAGAAAGGCAATGCCAAAGAATGCTCAAACTACCGCACAATTGCACTCATCTCACATGCTAGTAAAGTAATGCTCAAAATTCTCCAAGCCAGGCTTCAGCAATATGTGAACCATGAACTTCCAGATGTTCAAGCTGGNTAGTCAAGGCTATGGTTTTTCCAGTGGTCATGTATGGATGTGAGCGTTGGACTGTGAAGAAAGCTGAGTACCGAAGAATTGATACTTTTGAACTGTGCTGTTGGAGAATACTCTTGAGAGTCCCTTGGACTGCAAGGAGATCCAACCAGCCCATTCTAAAGGAGATCAGCCCTGGGATATCTTTGGAAGGACTGATGCTAAAGCTGAAGCTCCAATTCTTTGGCCACCTCATGTGAAGAGTTGACTCATTGGAAAAGACTCTGATGCTGGGAGGGATTGGGGGCAGGAGGAGAAGGGGACGACAGAGGATGAGATGGCTTGATGGCATCACTGACTTGATAGACGTGAGTCTGAGTGAACTCCGGGAGTTGGTGATGGACAGGGAGGCCTGGTGTGCTGCAATTCATGGGGTTGCAAAAAGTCGGACATGACTGAGCAACTGAACTAACTGAACTGAATTGAACCAATGTGACCATGGGTGAGTATCAGTTCTCTCACTGGGATTCTTCTTCAGTATAATTAGGGGCTAGGTTATCCATAAGTGTGTTTGAAGGTCCAAGGCTTCTAAAATAATTTGGGTAAAATCCCCTTCTGCCGCTCAAATGATGTGAATAGGAGCATTGTTATTCGACTGTGGTCTCTGCAGAGCAGGAAGATTCTTTGCACTGCTCAAATTGGCCTGTGAGGACCTAAAATATTCTGTAAGAGTCTGCTGGCTTTTTCATGGTCTACTATTAGTGTTTATTCATGCATTTTGTCTTTAACTTTAATCTTGTTCCAAGTCAGACAGATTTGGAAAACTTGGCACTAAGTCATGGAGGAACTTCAGAAATAATTGAAGACACCAAACAAAATAAGATCTTTTTTTCTTATATACCAGAAACCAGCAATAACATGACCACTAGATAATTAATGATTCTAGTTTCCATAATGCAGAGCCTTTGGAGGCTGTGGTTCTGGATGCCAGTCTAGGCCCTGTACTTACAAGCTATGTGATCTTGGGCAAATCAATTGTTCTTATAGGATAGTTATAAAATAGGAAAGACAATCCTTCCTTCATAGGATTATGGTGAGAACTCATTGTGATTACTTTGCAAATCATCCAGTGCAGAACTAGGACTATAGTTCCTGGATTCTAAGATATTTTCACATTCTGAAACTGGAATGTGTTCTTATAACTGATATACCTAATAGTGTACATTCTTTTTTTGAAAGATGTTAAGTTGATGGGTCTCAAAATCAAGCAAGTTTGGAAGTAATATTCAATAAAATTAGCTTCTATCATTATAATAATAGTTTTTGTTTGAATTTTGTCCATATAAATAGTGTAGTACTTTTAGTTTGGGACACTGATATTATAAGGTCAAATTTGTAGAAAAATGTAGCCAGTCACAAATACATATTTAATAAGGTTAATTCATAGAGGTATAATAGTTTCCTCATACTGATCATCATTGGATTGTTCCTAGTTTAAGAATAAATGATTTGTTTTACTTATTGTGTTAATACCTGAGCAAAGGCACAGTTTCAATAAATTCTATTCACTCATTATGTCATCAATATAATACTTTCATTTCCACCCTTTTATTTGATGCTATTAAATATAAAAAAAATCTCATTTGTATTTAGTATAATTGATTTTATTTTTCAGTTGGTTGCACAGTGTAAAACAGACTTGGTTTCTCTTTACAGGGCAGTTCTTACATCTGAAGAATAAATTAATGATGCTTCTCTTGTTTGGTTTTCTCCCTTGACCAAAGGCCAAGGATACATTATCTTCCAAGTATTCTCATGATGTAACTATCTATATCCATGAATTCCTCAGAAGCCTCATACTTGGAAACTTCATTTAGGTGTCAATTTACTTTTAATTTATTTTTATGACCACCATTTATATATCCAGGCTTGTGCCCTGATGGTGATATCTACTTCTCATGCTGATGTTTATTAAACTATGAAATTACAATATGCATCATTAAATCAAGGCAGAAAATGAAATTGAAAAGCATGTTAAGTTAACTGCTGATGTCTTGTTGGCACAGGCTGAGCCTCACTAGTCTTTATATTCTGGTCTAATTCACAGGACCTGGAGGCAATTACCACTCCCTCACTGAGAAGTCAATGAAAAGGATACATCAAAGAGTTATTAACACACTCATAATTTGTAAAGCATCTCCTAATGACACCACTATAACTATCCCCATGTATAATATGATCACAGATTACCTGAAAGAATAAGACTTCATAATTTTATTTATTGAAGTATAATTTACACAAGTGAAATGATTATATCTTAGGTGTTCTGTCCAATCAGTTTTGATAAATGCATACACTTTTGAAGACTATGTCCCTATCGAGACACAGAGCATTTCCTTCAAACCCAGAAAGTTACCTGTGTCCCTACCCAGGCAATGCCCCTCTCAGAAATAACAACTAATCCTGTTATTTGTCACTATATTCCAAAGTTTCATATAAATTGAATCCTGTAGTTTGTCATCTTTTGCATCTTGCTTCTTTGTTTAGCATAATATTTTTTGAGAATGACTCATGTTATTTCAAGTACCAGTAGCTGATCCCTTTTTATTGCAAAGTAAGATTCCATTGTAGGAAAATACACAGTTCAATAATCCGTTCTTCTATTGATGGACATCTGGGATGCTTACAGGTTGGAATTGTTATGAAAAGAAGATTCAATGAACAATTTTATTTGCCTTTTGGTGTAAATATGTTTTTGTTTCTCTTGAATAAAAATCTTGGAGTAGAATTGCTAGCTCATAGAGTACATGTGCACTCAACTTTTGGAAAACGGAGTTTTCTGGAATGTTTGCTCCGTTTTACACTCCCACTAGTAATATATGAGAATTTGAGTTACTCTAGTATTTGATGTTGTCAGTATTTTATTTTGGCCATTCTAGTATAATGATACATTCTAGCATAATGATACTTCATTATGGTTTGAATTTGCTCTTCCTGGATGAATGATATGAAAACTTTTTCATATGCTTATTGGCCATTTTGCCTATCTTCTTTAGGCAAAAGTGTGGAAAATGTGAATTGTCTCTTTGAATCTTTTTTTAAATCACCTTGTTTCTCCTACTATTAGGTTGTGAAAGTTCTTCATGTATCCTAGATTGAAGACCTTTGCCAGATATGCTTATTATGAATATTTTCTTCTAGTATGTGATTTTCCTATTTATTTTCTCAAAAAGTGCTTGGGGAGCACAAATATCTTTATTTTTAATTAACCAAAGTACACAGTTTACATTAGAGTTCATTCTTTGTCTTGTATGTGCAATGAGTTATGATAAATGTTTAATAGCATGTATCCATTATTATAGTGTTATACAGAATAGTTTCACTCCTCTAAAAATTCCCTATGTTTCACCTGTTCTTTCCTTTCTCCTCCCCAAATTACGATAACCACTAATCTTTTACTATCTCCTTATTTTTGCCTTTTCCAGAGTATCATATAGTTGGAATCATATAGTAGGTTGTCTGTTCAGATTCACAACTCCCTTTTGAAACAAATAATGTTTTTCAGATTCTAGGTAGAAATTGATTTTTAATTATCCTTTTGTATAGAAAGTTTGTTGATAAGACTATGAAAATTATCTATAGTTTTTTTTTTCACATTGACATTTTGAAAGTAGAAAGTGTCCAAAAGGAATAAAAGTAGTTGGCCTTAATTTAACAGGCATCATGCAAACTATCAACAAGGAGAAAAGCAAATCTTAGGAGGGGAGGATCTTGGGGCAGCTCTTAGGGATAGATAAAGCATTGCTGTGGTATGGTACACTCAGCTGTATACATCAAATGCTATTTCAAATAAAATTTTTTGAACAGGGAAAGCAGAGGTGCTGCTGAAGCCTACAAAAGAAAGAGGTCTTTTTGTTAGCAGTTTATTTTTGAAGCTACAGAAAGAGCATTTTGTGTGGGAGCCTAGTTTTGAACTTGCCCAGCGTTATCTGCTCTGCTCAAACTTAAACACAAGAGCAAAAAGTATTTTGAAATTCATTGTGAGAACCTCTAAGGAACTGTATCTACTAACCATTTTTACCTCAACTTCTACTAATATCTAATGATATTTCAAAGGTGATAAATACACTGTATTTTTGAACTTGTCTTAAAGTAGATATATATCTTCTTCATTGGAGAAGGAAATGGCATCCCACTCCAGTACTCTTGCCTGGAAAATCCCATGGACGGAGGAGCCTAGTAGGCTGCAGTCCATGTGGTCGCGAAGAGTCGGACATGAATGAGCGACTTCCCTTTCCTTATCTTCTTCATAGAAGGTATCATTGCTTGGGACTTGGCCTGTAATACACAGTTGACCCTTAAACAGCGATGGGTGACTTTATAGTCATCCCTTTGTACCAGGATTTCTGCATCTTGTGGTTTCAACCAACCAGGGATCATGCAGTTTGTATTTACTGAAAGAAATCCACTTATAAGTGGACCTTGTAGTCCAAACCTATGTTGTTCCAGGGTCAGCTCTTAGGCATTTTTCTGCTTTAAATTACGTGAAAGAGACTGAGAGAATGTATCTGACTCTTGTCATCTAAATCTTTAATTTCCAAATTTTTTTGATAACACATCTATCAATTAAAAAATGTCATACTCATAAATATATTTACTAATGAATTAATTTTTTGTATTTGCTTTTGGTCTTTTAAATAATTATATTTACTTATTTTTGGCTCTACTGGGTCTTCGTTGCTGCATGGGCTTTTCTCTAGTTGTGGCAAGGAGGGGCTACTCTCTAGTTGCGGTATGCAGGTTCCTCTTTGTGGTGGCTTCTGTTGTTGCAGAGCACAAGCTCTCGGACATGTGGGCTTCAGTGGTTGCAGCATATGGGCTCCGTATTATAGCTCCCAGACTCTAGAGCACAGGCTCAATAGTTGTGGTGCATGGGCTCAGTTGCTCTGCAGCATGTGGGATCTTCCCCCATCAGGGATAAACCTGTGTCTCCTGCACTGGAAGGCAGATTCTTTACCACTGAGCCACCAGGGAAGCTCCTGCCTTTGGTTTTTATTTGATTCATGTTTTCAATTATTTCTAGTTTTCTGGTGATACTAGGATTTGCCAATTTTATTTCTATTGAAAGATAATGATTTTCGCTACATATCTCAAGGTGACACCTACAGAAGCTTTTAAAGACCAGCAAAGATGCCCATAATGACTTCTCCAAGTATAATTTATTAAAAGCAAACAGCAGAACAAACTAGGCTGACTGAACTTCTTTTCCAAGTTATAATTTCTATCTATAAATGCTTATGGAAACCCATTATGGTTATAACTCAGTCCCTATATGGATTGAAGAACTGTAGTTAAAGATGTTCACCTTGCATCCTAGCATTTGTATCCTTGGCTTGTGAAAGAGCAAGAAAGAATAGAAATAGAAAGGTGACAAAATTAGCTTAATAAACTCATTGAGCTTCTGATAACCACCATTAGCAGTCTTGTGCGCTTTATTGAATAAGTACCCACTTAAATCCAAGAGTGTTAATTGGGACATCTTATTCTGTTATTGCTGGAGAAGGCAATGGCACCCCACTCCAGTACTCTTGCCTGGAAAATCCCATGGCGGAGGAGCCTGGTAGGCTGCAGTCCATGGGAGCGCTAAGATTCGGACAGGAGCGAGTGAGTTCACTTTCACTTTTCACTTTCCTGCATTGGAGAAGGAAATGGCAACCCACTCCAGTGTTCTTGCCTGGAGAATCCCAGGGATGGGGGAATCTGGTGGGCTGCCGTCTATGGGGTCGCACAGAGTCGGACACGACTGAAGTGACTTAGCAGCAGCAGCATTCTGTTATTGCATGGTTTGCTGGTTGACTGGGTGATTTTTGGCAAGAGGGAGGTGCCTAGACAACTACATGTACTGGTTTGTTGCTTTCCTAGTATTAACTGTTACGTAGCAACTGTTCTCATAAGCCACTTTAATGCTCCCCCAAAATGTATGTCTCTGTCTCTTGCTCTAGTTCTTTCTTTCTTTCTTTCCATTATCATATAGATAAGTCTCTTTATAAAAAATTGCCAAGAATATTACTTGTGAAATAATATATTTATATGCATTCCATTTTAGAAAAAAGTCTGGAAAGGAGGGAAATTCAAAAGCAACCAATAGATTGTACCTACATAAACTAGTAGGAAGAAGAGACATAAGATTATCAAGCTGACCAATTTAGAGAGAGACTACTCGAGGTTCCAAGAATGATGGCATTTGGGGCCTAAATACTGTGAAACTACATCTCACAGCACACCACACACAGTAAAAACCTTACATAAAGCAAAGGGAATAGAAAGCTTAGAAACTTGACATTTGAAAGAAAAAAGGTGAAAGTTGGTTACAATCCAGAGATGAACAAGGAAGGAGGTGGCATTGAAATAGTAGAAAATAGAAAGAAATCAGAAATGCTGAAAATCCCCATCATTTCTTTCTTCTCTTTTTAAATTGGAGGATAATAGCTTTACAGTGTTGTGGTGGTCTCTGCTGTTCAGTTCAGTTCAGNTACAATCCAGAGATGAACAAGGAAGGAGGTGGCATTGAAATAGTAGAAAATAGAAAGAAATCAGAAATGCTGAAAATCCCCATCATTTCTTTCTTCTCTTTTTAAATTGGAGGATAATAGCTTTACAGTGTTGTGGTGGTCTCTGCTGTTCAGTTCAGTTCAGTCGCTCAGTCGTGTCCGACTCTTTGCGACCCCATGAATCACAGCACGCCAGGCCTCCCTGTCCATCACCAACTCCTGGAGTCCACCCAGACTCATGCCCATCAAGTCAGTGATGCCATCCAGCCATCTCATCCTCTGTCGTCCCCTTCTNAACCAGTCTGTTGTTCCATGTCCAGTCCTAACTGTTGCTTCCTGACCTGCATACAGGTTTCTCAAGAGGAAGATCTGGTGGTCTGGTATTCCCATTTCTTTAAAAATTTTCCACAGCTTATTGTGATCCACATAGTCAAAGGCTTTGGCATAGTCAATAAGTGTAAATGTCTTTTCATTTCATGGCTGCAATCACCATCTGCAGTGATTTTGGAGCCCCCAAAAAACAAAGTCTGCCACTGTTTCCACTGTTGCCCCATCTGTTTGCCGTGAAGTGATGAGACCAGATGTTATGGTCTTAGTTTTCTGACTGTTGAGCTTTAAGCCAACGTTTCCACTCTCCTCTTTCACTTTCAACAAGAGGCTCTTTAGTTCTTCACTTTCTGTCATAAGAGCAGAACTAATTTTTTTTTTTCCAAAAAAAAAACCCTTTTACTGAAGTATACTTGATTTGCAATGTTGTGCTATTTTCAGGTATGTAGCAAAGTGATTCAGATATAGGCAGATAGATTTGTTATAGACAGATATTCCTTTTCAGGTTATTTTCCATTATAGGTTATTACAAGATATTGAATATAGCTCCCTGTCCACCCAATAGGTCTTTGTTGTTTGCCTATTTTATCTATAGATGTGTGTATCTGTTAATCCGAAACTCCTAATTTATCCCTCTCAACATTTTCCCTTTGGTAACCATAAGATTTTTTCCTAAGTCTATGAGTCTGTTTTGTAAAAAAAATTCACATGTATCATTTTTTGTAGATTACATGTAATAGAGATATCATATATCTGTCTTCCTCTGTCTGACTTACTTTAGTCAGTATGATAGCTCCCAGCTCCATCTGTGTTGCTGCAGATGGTGTTAGTTCATTCTCTTTTATGGCTGTATACACACACACACACACACACACACACACACACACACACATCTTTTTATCCATTCATTTGATTTTGAAATTCTGCTTTTCTCTAGAGTTAGAAGGAAGAGTAAATTCTTAGACGATAAGAGTTGCCAGAGAAGTAAAGCAGTTAGTAATTCAATTCAAAGTTGTAGGATTAGAATTCTCCACACAGGAAGTAGAAGATATGATATTACTAAATGAAAATTTAAGGTAGTATTAGCATTGAATAAGACCCCACAGAGACTGACCCAGAACTGTGTCTGAGTATCTCCTGCAGAGGTACAGGTCAGCAGTGGACTGTTCAGGGGCAGGGGCTCTGGGTGCAGCAGACCCGGGTGTGGCATAAGCCCACTTGGAGGAGGTCGCCACTAACCCCACCACAGAGCCACCAGAACTTACACAGGACTGGGGAAACAGACTCTTGGAGGGCACAAACAAAACCTTGTGTGCATCAAGACACAGGACAAAAGAGCAGTGATCCCACAAGAGACTGACCCAGACTTGCCCATGAGTGTCCCGGAGTCTCCTGCTGAGGCATGGGTCAGCAGTTGCCTGCTGCAGGGTTAGCTGAAACAAGTGCAGCAGTGCCTGCATGGGACCTTTTGAAGGAGGTAGCCATAATCTTCATTATCGCCACCATAGTTGGGCATCAGGTCAAACAACAGGGAGAGAACACAGCTCCGCCCATCAACAGAAAATTGAATTAAAGATTTACGATCATGGTCCCAACCATCAGAAAAACACCCAGTTTCCCCCTCAGTCAGTCTTTCCCAACAGGAAGCTTCCATAATCCTCTTATCATTCTCCAGAAGAAAGCCCCCTCAGTCAGTCTTTCCCAACAGGAAGCTTCCATAAACCTCTTATCATTCTCCAGAAGAAAGCAGTTCAGTTCAGTTCAATCCTAAGTCCTGTCTGACTCTTTGTGAACCCACGAATCGCAGCACGCCAGGCCTCCCTGTCCCTCACCAAATCCCAGAGTTCACTCAGACTCACGCCCATCGAGTCAGTGATGCCATCCAGCCATCTCATCCTCTGTCGTCCCCTTCTCCTCCTGCCCCCAATCCCTCCCAGCATCAGAGTCTTTTCCAATAAGTCAACTCTTCACATGAGGTGGCCAAAGTATTGGATTTTCAGCTTCAGCATCATTCCTTCCAAAGAAATCCCAGGGCTGATCTCCTTCAGAATGGACTGGTTGGATCTCCTTGCAGTCCAAGGAATTCTCAAGACTCTTCTCCAACACCACACCTCAAAAGCATCAATTCTTCGGTGCTTAGCCTTCTTCACAGTCCAACTCTCACATCCATACATGACCACTGGAAAAACCATAGCCTTGACTAGACGGACCTTAGTTGACAAAGTAAAATCTCTGCTTTTGAATATGCTATCTAGATTGCTCATAACTTTTCTTCCAAGGAGTAAGCGTCTTTTAATTTCATGGCTGCAATCACCATCTGCAGTGATTTTGGGGCCCCAAAAAATAAAGTCTGACACTATTTCCACTGTTTCTCCATCTATTTCCCGTGAAGTGATGGGACCAGATGCCATGATCTTCGTTTCTGGATGTTGAGCTTTAAGCNAAGAAATCCCAGGGCCAATCTCCTTCAGAATGGACTGGTTGGATCTCCTTGCAGTCCAAGGGACTCTCAAGGGTCTTCTCCAACACCACACCTCAAAAGCATCAATTCTTCGGTGCTTAGCCTTCTTCACAGTCCAACTCTCACATCCATACATGACCACTGGAAAAACCATAGCCTTGACTAGACGGACCTTAGTTGACAAAGTAAAATCTCTGCTTTTGAATATGCTATCTAGATTGCTCATAACTTTTCTTCCAAGGAGTAAGCGTCTTTTAATTTCATGGCTGCAATCACCATCTGCAGTGATTTTGGGGCCCCAAAAAATAAAGTCTGACACTATTTCCACTGTTTCTCCATCTATTTCCCGTGAAGTGATGGGACCAGATGCCATGATCTTCGTTTCTGGATGTTGAGCTTTAAGCCAACTTTTTCCCTCTCCACTTTCACTTTCATCAAGAGGCTTTTTAGTTCCTCTTCACTTTCTGCCATAAGGGTGGTGTCATGTGCATAGCTGAGGTGACTGATATTTCTCCCGACAATCTTGATTACAGCTTGTGCTTCCTCCAGCCCAGCATTTCTCATGATGTACTCTGCATAGAAGTTAAATAAGGAGAGGGACAATATACAGCCTTGACATACTCCTTTTCCTATTTGGAACCAGTATGTTGTTCCATGTCCAGTTCTAACTGTTGCTTCCTGGCCTGCATACAGATTTCTCAAGAGGTAAGTCAGGTTGTCTGGTATTTCGGAATTTTCCACAGTTTATTGTGATCCACACAGTCAAAGGCTTTGGCATAGTCAGTAAAGCAGAAATAGATATTTTTCTGGAACTCTCTTGCTTTTTCCATGATCTAGCAGATGTTGGCAATTTGATCTCTGGTTCCTCTGAATTTTCTAAAACCAGCTTGAACATCAGAAAGTTCATGGTTCACATATTGCTGAAGCCTGGCTTGCAGAATTTTGAGCATTACTTTACTAGCATGTGAGATGAGTGCAATTGTGCGGTAGTTTGAGCATTCTTTGGCATTGCCTTTCTTTGGGACTGGAATGAAAACTGACCTTTTCCAGTACTGTTGGCACTGCTGAGTTTTCCAAATTTGCTGGCATATTGGGTGCAGCACTTTCAAAGCATCATTAGAATGGAAACTGCAATCACAGAAGAAAACCAACCAATCTGATCACATGGATCATAGCCTTGTCTAACTCAATGAAATTATGATCCATGCCATTAGCTACCCAACACGGACTGGCCATAGTGGAAAGTTCTGACAAAATCTGGCCCACTGGAGAAGGGAATGGCAAACCACTTCAGTATTCTTGCCTTGAGAACCCCATGAACAGTATGAAAAGGCAAAAAGTTAGGACACTGAAAGATGAACTCCCCAGGTCGGTAGGTGCCCAATATGCTACTGGAGATCAGTACAGAAATAACTCCAGAAAGAATGAAGAGACAGAGCCAAAGTAAAAACAGCACCCAGTTGTGGAAGTATCTGGTAATGGAAGTAAGTCCAATGCTACAAACAGCAATATTGCATAGGAACTTGGAATGTTAGGTCCATGAATCAAGGAAAATTGGAATTGGTCAAACAGGAGATGGCAAGAGTGAACATCAACATTTTAGGAATCAGTGAACTAAAATGGACTGGAATGGGTGAATTTAACTCAGATGACAATTATATCTTCTACTGTGGTCAAGAATCCCTTAAAAGAAACAGAGTAGCCATCATAGTCAACAAAAGATCTGAAATGAAGTACCCGGATGCAGTCTCAAAAATGACAGAATGTTCTCTGTTCATTTTCAGGACTAACCATTCAACATCATAGTAATCCAAATCTATGCCCCAACCAGGAATGCTGAAGAAGCTAAAGTTGAACAATTCTATGAAGACTGACAAGATATTCTAGAACTAACACCCCCCAAAAATGTCCTTTTCATTATAGTGGACTGGAATGCAAAAGTAGGAAGTCAAGAGATAGCAGGAGTAACAGGCAAATTTGGTCTTAGAGTACAAAATGAAGCAGGTCAAAAGCTGACAGAGTTTTGCCAAGAGAACACACTGGTCGTAGCAAATACCCTCCTCCAACAACACAAGAGAAAACTCTACACATGGACATCACCAGATAGTCAATACCAAAATCGGATTGATTATATTCTTTGTAGCCAAAGATGGAGAAGCCCTATACAAAAACAACAACTGGGAGCAAAAACAACACTGGGAGCTAACTATAGGTCAGGTCATGAACTCCTTATTGCCAAATTCAGACTTAAATTGAAGAAAGTAGGGAAAACCACTAGACCATTCAGGTATGGCCTAAATCAAATCCCTTACATTTATACAGTGGAAGTGAGAAATAGATTTAAGGGACTAGATCTGATAGACAGAGTGCCTGGAAAACTATGGACGGAGGTTTGTGACATTGTACAGGAGACAAGGATCAAGATCATCCCCATGGAAAGGAAATGCAAAAAGGCAAAATGGTTGTCTGTGGAGGCCTTACAAATAGGGGGAAAAGAAAAGATGCAAAAGGCAAAGAAAAAAGGCAAGATATATCCATTTGAATGCAGAGTTCCAAAGAATAGCAAGGAGAGATAAGAAAGCCTTCCTCAGCGATCAATGCAAGGAAAATAGAATGGGAAAGACTAGAGATCTCTTCAGAAAATTACAGATATCAAGTGAACATTTCATGCAAAGATGGGCAGAATAAAGGACAGAAATAGTATGGACCTAACAGAAGCAGAAGATATTAAGAAGAGGTGGCAAGAATACACAGAGGAACTGTATAAAAAAGATCTTCATGACCCAGAAAACCATGACGGTGTGATCACACACCTAGAGCCAGACATCCTGGAATGCAAAGTCAAGTGGACCTTAGGAAACATCACTACAAACAAAGCTAGTGGAGGTGATGAAATTCCAGTTAAGCTATTTCAAATTCTAAAAGATGTTGCTGTGAAAGTGCTACACACAGTATGCCAGCAAGTTTGGTAAGCTCAGCAGTGGCCACAGGACTGGAAAAGTTCAGTTTTCATTCTAATCCCAAAGAAAGGCAATGCCAAAGAATGCTCAAACTACCACACAATTGCACTCATCTCACACATTAGCAAAGTAATGCTCAAAATTCTCCACACTAGGCTTAAACGATATGTGAACCATGAACATCCAGATGTTCAAGCTAGTTTTAGAAAAGGCAGAGGAACCAGAGATCAAGTTGCCAACATAGGTTGGCTCGTTGAAAAAGCAAGAGAGTTCCACTAAAACATCTGCTTTATTGACTATGCCAAAGCTTTTAACTCTGTGGATCACAATAAACTGTGGAAAATTCTGAAAGAGATGGGAATACAACACCACCTGTATGTATGCAGGTCAGGAAGCAACAGTTAGAAGCAGACATGGAACAACAGACTGATTCCAAATTGAGAAAGGAGTAGGTCAAGGCTGTACATTGTCACCCAGCTTATTTAACTTATATGCAGAATACATCATGAGAAATGTTTGGCTGGATGAAGCACAAGCTGGAATCAAGATTGCTGGGAGAAATATCAATCACCTCAGATATGCAGATGACACCACCCTTGTGGCAGAAAGTGAAGAACTAAAAGAACCTCTTGTTGAAAGTGAAAGAGGAAAGTGAAAATGTTGGCTTAAAACTCAACATTAAGAAAACTAAGCTCATGGCATCTGGTCCCATCACTTCATGGCACATAGATGGGGAGACAATGGGGAGACAATGGAAACAGTGACAGATTTCATTTTGTGGGGTTCCAAAATCACTGCAGATGATGACTGCAGCCATGAAATTAAAGGATGCTTGGTCCTTGGAAGAACAGTTATGACCAACCTAGACAGCATATTAAAAAGTAGAGATATTACTTTGCCAACAAAGGTCCATCTAGTCAAAGCAGTTTTTTCCAATAGTCATGTATGGGTGTGAGAGTTGGACTATAAAGAGAGTTGAATGCCAAAGAATTGATGCTTTTGAACTGTGGTGTTGGAGAGGACTCTTTAGGGTCCCTTGGACTGCAAGGAGATCCAACCAGACAATCCTAATGGAAATCAGTCCTGAATATTCACTAGACTGGACTGGTGCTGCAGCTGAATCTCCAATACTTTGGCCACCTGATGTGAAGAGCTGACTCATTTGAAAAAACCCTGATGCTGGAAAAGACTGAAAGCAGGAGGAGAAGGGGATGACAAGGGACGAGATGGGTGGCATCACCGACTCAATGGACATGAGTTTGAGTAAGCTCCGGGAGTCAGTGATAGATAGGGAAGCCTGGCATGCTGCAGTCCATGGGGTTGCAAAAATTCAGACACTACTGAGCAATTGAACTGAATGGAATAAGGCTGAAATCACCTTCAAAAGGTAGATTGTAAATTATCTGAGAAAAGGACTTGAAAACTAGTAAACAACTGAGTACTCTGGCCACCTCATGCAAAAAGTTGACTCACTGGAAAAACTCTGATGCTGGGAGGGATTGGGGGCAGGAGGAAAAGGGGAAGACAGAGGATGAGATGGCTGGATGGCATCACTGACTCAATGGACGTGAGTTTGAGTGAACTCTGGGAGATGGTGATGGACAGGGAGGCCTGGCATGCTGCGATTCATGGGGTAGCAAAGAGTCGGACATGACTGAATGACTGAACTGAACTGAACTGAACCAACTGAGTACCATGTTTTAAAGAATAAAAGTCTTGTATTCCAGGATACCAGGTATGTATAGCATATAATGTTAAATGCATGCATGGTGATACATGATATAAATATATTTCAATATAAGGTTTATAATTTTATTTATAATGAAGTCTGGATTATAGTCCCCTAGGGTTAATATTAAATGTGAATTTTCCCTGAGATTATAATTAACTTTAATGAGACAAGTCAGAACTAGTAAAGTAAGAATCAGTAGAAAAGGCTAGATTCAGTGAGACAAAGAAAACTGCTATAAAGAAGTATCAGAAGAAAGAGCCATAATTACTCTTTAGACTGGAGATAATATTTGAACATCTTTCTAGCTCTAAAATACAGGCCCATGTAAATAGTAAAGCATAGAAAATACTTAGAAGCAGAAAAAAAAATCAACTTTAGACAATATTATAAGGCTGCAGTCAAGAAGAAATCAACAAGGTCAAACAAGAATTCCAGGAGTATCACTATGTACCAAAAGCATGAACTGGCAACAAAACACTAGAAAATTCTATGGCATCCTGATCGTCTAGGAAGAGCCAAAATAATTTGGAGAGAAGGGCATGACTCCCCACCACTAAGTCGAGACTCAGTACAACAGTCCAGTACCCAGGTTGTTTCTGCTATAAGTTACCCTTAATTAGGGAAATTATTCTCTGGAGAGTAACTTGTGAAAAATGAAAAATTTGCAGAAACAGTCAGTCCTTCTTTACACGTTCACCAGGGTGACCTACCAAGTGCCCAGATCTTGGAACCAGTCAACTTGGTTTGGAATGCAGCTTTCAATTGAAGACAGTAATAGTAGCTGTTGTCCAGAGCTATTCCCACAAAGAGCCTTTGAGTGCTGTGTAAAAATAGCTATGCACATCTCTTTTTATATTCTAAATTAAAATTAGAATACACACTTCATTTGATGAAGGAGAAAGAGGAAGAAGAAGGATATTCTGAGTATAAGTATGCTAGTTAACTTGTCAGTCTTCTGAAATAGGAAATTTATGGACACTATGNACAGTAATAGTAGCTGTTGTCCAGAGCTATTCCCACAAAGAGCCTTTGAGTGCTGTGTAAAAATAGCTATGCACATCTCTTTTTATATTCTAAATTAAAATTAGAATACACACTTCATTTGATGAAGGAGAAAGAGGAAGAAGAAGGATATTCTGAGTATAAGTATGCTAGTTAACTTGTCAGTCTTCTGAAATAGAAAATTTATGGACACTATGTTTTTTGTCCTGGAATAGTAAAATAGATTTCCTCCACTTGCAAACAGAATCACTTTTCTTCTGGGAATATTTCTAATGATAAACCTGCTGTGTTAATAGGAGTTTCAAAGACTGAAAAAAATATCAGTTTTAAATCAATCCAAGGCACTTAAATACACGTCCATCACTTCATTATTACATGTTCTAACTTAGAGTATTTGTGAAAATGGTTACTTATGGCAAAAATATTTATATAATTCTAGTGAAATAATAATCTAATTTTTTATATTTATAAATGATTATTACACAAAGAATTTAGAATACTATAAAGAAAGCACATCATCAAATATTCACTATTTCCTCGGTTATTCAAAATATTTTTTTCTTCCTAAGGAAAAAGAATACAAGTCTTACAAATTAATAAAATCAAACAAAGTAACTGTGTTAAAGATGAATCAGTTTACATGTCGGAAAAGTGTATGTGTGTGTGTGTGTGTGTGTGTGTGTGTGTGTGTGTGTGTGTGTGAAAGTCACTCGGTCATGACCGACTCTTTGCAATCCCATGAACCATACAGTCCATGGAATTCTCCAGGCCAGAATACTGGAGTGGGTAGCCTTTCCCTTCTCTAGGGATCTTCCCAACCCAGGGAGTGAACCCAGGTCTCCTACACTGCAGGTGGATTCTTTNTGTGTGTGTGTGTGTGTGTGTGTGTGTGTGTGCCCTCCCTCTTGAGCCTCTCATCCCTCTCTCTATTTCAACCCTCTAGGTCATCACAGAGTGCCAGGCTGGATTCCCTGTGTTACATAGCAGCTTCCTGCTACTTTTGTATTTTACACATGATAGTGTATATAAGTCAATACTACTTTCTAAATTTCTCCTAGCCTCTCCTTCCCCTGCTGTGTCCACAAATCCATTCTCTGTGTCCATTCTCTTCTCAATCAGTAGGTTCAACAGTACTATTTTTCTAGAATCCACATCTGTTCATTTCAGTTCAGTCACTTAATCACCTCTGATTCTTTGCAACCCCATGGACTGCAGCATGCCAGGCTTCCCTGTCCGTCATCAATTCCCAGAGCTTACTCAACCTCATGTCCATTGAGTCGGTGACGTCTTCCAACCATTTCATCCCCTGTCGTCCCCTTCTCCTCTCACCTTTAATCTTTCCCAGAATCAGGGTCTTTTCAAATGAGTCAGTTCTTCACATCAGGTGGCCAGAGTATTGGAGTTTCAGCTTTAGCATCAGTCCTTCCAATGAATATTCAGGACTAATTTCTTTTAGTATTGATTGGTTTGATCTCCTTGAAGTCCAAGGAACTCTCAAGAGTCTTCTCCAACACCACAGTTCAAAAACATTGGTTTTTCAGTGGTCAGCTTTCTTTATAGTCCAACTCTCACATCCATACATGACTACTGGAAAAACCATAGCTTTGACTAGACAGACCTTTGTGGCAAAGTAATGTCTCTGGTTTTTAATATGCTGTCTAGCTTGGTCATACTTTTTCTTTCAAGGAGCAAGCATCTTTAATTTCATGGCTACAGTCACCATCTGCAGTGATTTTGGAGCCAAAAAAATGAAGTTTCTCACTGTTTCCATTGTTTCACCATCTATTCACCATGAACTGATGGGACTGGATGCCATGATCTTAGTTTTCTGAATGTTGAGTTTTAAGCCAACTTTTTCACTCTCCTCTTTCATTTTCTTCAAGAGGCTCTTTAGTTCTTCACTTTCTGCCATAAGGGTGGTGTCATCTGCATATCTGAGGTTATTGATATTTCTCCTGGCAATCTTGATTCCAGCTTGTGCTTCATCCAGCCCAGCATTTCACATGATGTACTCTGTATATAAGTTAAATGAGCAGGGTGACAATATACAGCCTTGACGTACTCCTTTCTCAGTTTGGAACCAATCTGTTGTTCCATGTCCAGTTCTAACTGTTGTTTGCTGACCTACATACAGATTTCTCAGGAGGCAGGTCAGGTGGTCTGGTATTCCTATCTCTTCAAGAACATCTGGAAGTTCACAGTGCATGTCCTGTTGAAGCCTGGCTTGGAGAATTTTGAACATTACTTTGCTAGCGTGTGAGATGAGTGCAATTGTGCAGTAGTTTGAGCATTCTTTGTCATTGCCTATCTTTGGGATTGGAATGAGAACTGACTTTTTCCAATCCTGTGGCCACTGCCGAGTTTTCCAAATTTGCTGGCATATTGAGTGCAGCCCTTTCACAGCATCATCTTTTAGGATTTGAAATAGCTCAACTGGAATTCCATCACCTCCACTAGCTTTGTTCATAGTGATGCTTCCTAAGGCTCATTTCACTTCACATTCCAGGATGTCTGGCTCTAGGTGAATGATCACACCATTGTTGTTATCTGGGTCATGAAGATCTTTTTTGTATAGTTATTCTATATATTCTTGCAACCTCTTCTTAATATCTTCTGCTTCTGTTAGGTCTATAATACTTATATCTTTTATTGTGCCCATCTTCACATGACATGTTCCCTTGGTTTCTTGAAGAGATCTCTAGTCTTTTCCACTCTGTTCTTTTTCTCTATTTTTTTCTGTTGTGTCCACAAGTCCATTCTCTGTGTCTGTGTCTCCATTTCTTCTCTGTCAGGTTCATCAGTACTATTTTTCTAGATTACACATATATGCATTGGTATATGTTATTTGTTTTTCTCTTTCTGAATTGACTCTGTATAATAAGCTCTAGGTTCATCCACCTTACTACCACTGACTCAAATTCTTTCCTCTTTATGTCTAAGTAGTATTCCATTGTATATATGTACTATAACTACTTTATCCATGCATCTGTTGATGGACATCTGGGTTGTTACCATGTTCTGGTTATTGTAAATAGTGTTGCAATGAATATTGGGGTATATGTTCCTTTTTGAATGGTGATTTTCCCAGAGTATATTCACAGTAGTGAGATTGCTACATCATATGGTAGTTTTATTTCTAGTTTGTTAAGAAATCTCCATACTTTTCTCCATAGTGGCTGTGCCAATTTTCATTTTCACCAACAGTTCAAGAGGGTTCCCTTTTCTCCACATCCTCTCTACCATTTATTGTATGTAGTTCTTTGGTTTTTTTTTTTTTTTTTTGNAGTTTGTTAAGAAATCTCCATACTTTTCTCCATAGTGGCTGTGCCAATTTTCATTTTCACCAACAGTTCAAGAGGGTTCCCTTTTCTCCACATCCTCTCTACCATTTATTGTATGTAGTTTTTTGGTTTTTTTTTTTTTTTTTTGATGATGGCCATTTTGATTGGTATTTGATTTATTTCTCTAATAATCAGAAGTGTTGAGTACCTTTCTGTGTATTTATTGGCCATCTGTATGTCTTCTTTGGAGAAATGTTTGTTTAAGTCTTCTACCCGCTCTTTGATTGGGCTGTTTGTTTTTCTAATATTGAGCTCTATGAGCTGCTTATATATTTTGGAGATTAATCCTTTGTCAGTTGCTCCATTTGCAATTTTGTCTCCCATTCTGGGATTTGTCTTTTAATCTTGTTTATTGTTTCCTTTGCTGTACAAAAGCTTTTAAGTTTAATTAGGTTCCATCTGTTTATTTTTGTTCCTATTTCTATTACTCTGGGAGGTGGGTCATAGAAGATCTTGCTGTTATTTATGTCATAGAATGTTCTGCCTGTGTTTTCCTCTAAGAGTTTTATAGTTTCTACCCTGACTTCAGACTATACTACAGAGCTTCATTCATTAAGACAGTATTATATGAAAAGTTCAGCAAAGGAGAGAGTTGCATTCCAATATGTCCAGGAGAGATTAGAAGAATAAATAAAATTGATGGAGTTTGGCAGATGAATGGATGGATGTGGATGGATAGATTGTGTGTGTGTTTTCATGAATTTATCTAGTATTTTCCCAGTGAAATTGTGTCTTATTTTCTGGTCTTAAACATTAAAGGTTTGTTGCTTGTTTGTAAAGCAAAAACAAAAGAAAAAACAAACCACTCTTTCTGACTGAAATTGAAAGCAGTCAATTTCTTCTTTACATAATTATGTAGCTCTTAAATAAGGAGAAACATTGAAGACAGTTCTCATATAACCAAAGAAACTATCTTTTGCAGTGTAGAATAATAGAGAAATGATGTAGTTTAATGTTTCAACTATGGTTTATTTGGTCTTCAGAGATGTGGGGACTCTATGTGTACTGTCCTGGATTCTTTACAAAGAAAATGACTTCACATAAAAAGGGTCCATACCTGCAGTCTAAGTAAGGAAGTCCTGCTACTGGTATAACTAAGACCATTTCTTATCAGTACAAAAATATGTGACTTATACATATTAATAGTTGAAAGGAACCATATCTTACAGTTGAATAAAATGAAACCAAGAGGGATTAGATAATTTCCTCAGGATCACAGAGTTTGCTAATAGGAGATGGAATTGGACAAGGTTTCTTAACTCAGGTCAGTGAGCTTTCTACTAGGATGTTCTACAAATATTTACACAGGAAAGTATAGCTATCTACTATATTTGAGGGTTGCATGGAAGCATAAACAGGTATTTAATTAGAGTGAAGTGGTGTATCTCAGGCAAGGCCAACCTTGGGGCAGCTGTCAACTGCCATCTTGTTGTACATGAAGAGTTTCCTTAGCAGTAAAAATGAGCAGAGAGAGACTCATTCATGTACATGGCACAAGGTAACATCCCAGAAATATGGGCAAGGAACTGTAGCATTTTATTTCCCTGGAACGTCCAGCATCTGATATGTTTTGGATTAACAAATATTACTAGAGTTAACTCCAAAGGAAGAAGGTGATAGAAAACAGATGGTCTGTACCTCACTACATTCTAGACATCCCCTTAGGGTTTTCTTCTAGCATGAGGATTAAGGAATAGAGTATAGAATGTTTATATATTAAATACATAATGTAAATCAATGTCTTTAAACTGTTTTTATCTATTGAGGTATAAAATAACCAGGGACTTTTGGAATTACCACATTTCTAGCAATCCTCTTTTACAGTCTACTGTACTCTGTCCACCCTGGCTATACCACACTCTAGGCTGGGTGACAAATGTAGCTGCTCCCTTACAGCTCAAAAAACCACACCTCCACCCTGACCTACTCACCAGAGATTCTGTTTCAATTATTATATCAATAATAAGTTTTTTTAAATGAATGTCCATTCAAAAGGTATTTAAACAGTAGTTCCATTGTTTGATTCATTTCCATATTTAGACTTTCAGGAAAACACTTTTGCCCTGTAATTTCAGTTATGAATGTAGACCTAGGATATCCAGTGAACTTTTAGAAGAAGATAGAGAGTGCTCAGTGTTTCAGAATGCTGTTTTGTTTATCAAGAAATAGTTACTAAGCATGTCAAGACAGTTCAAGTAAGGGGACGTAAATTCAAATAAGGCATGATTGGATCCCAATTTGTTCGAGCTTACAGTTTAGTGGGGCAGGCAGACAAGCAACAACCTGAAAAGGTTTATTCTGGGGCAGTCTGTGCAGGTATTTTGTAAGAGAAGAATTTGTCATTAGGGCCATCTGGAGAAGCCCTGCACTAATTGCTTAAGAAATACTTTGTAAAGCTCTGAAGGTCATCTGTCTTTGGAAAACCCTTCTGAATGAGGTAAGCAGATGTGTGGATGGTACTCAGAACAGAGAGCCCAGGATTGGTGGGCAAAAACAGGGCTATAGATATGGGGACACTTCAAGTGACTGGATTAAGGAATGAAGGAGAAAATAGTCATGGCCACAGAATTTGTAGTTTCCAACTGTTGGCTTGAAGGTCCTGCTTAGTTGAGAGAAGATGGTATTTTTTTTTAATTGATGAATTTTTATTGGAGTATAGTTTTTTACAGTTCTGTGTTAATTCAGGTATATAGCAAAGTGATTCAGTTATATATATGCATGTTTACTTTTTTTTTGAAGTATATTTGACTTAGAGTGTTGTGTTAGTTTCAGGTGTAAAGCAAAGTGATTAAGCTTTATACACACACATACATTCTTTTTAGATTCTTTTCCCTTATAGTTTTCTGTAAAATGTAGATTTTACTTCCCTGTGCTATACAGTAAGTCCTTAGATGGATTTTGTTTTTAAAGTAGTTGTAAACTTTTGCTAATTGAATGATTTCACATAAAAATCCAATAGTTTATTACTACTTTAAAAATGAAACCCATTTAAGGACTTACTGTATAGCACAGGGAACTATAATCAATAGCCATATTTCTAATTGATTTCACATAAAAATCTGCTTCTCAGGTGGCACTAATGGTAAAGACGAAATGTGGTCCACTGGAGAAGGGAATGGCAAACCACTTCAGTATTGTTGCCTTGAGAACCCCATGAACAGTATGAAAAGGCAAAAAGATAGGACACTGAAAGATGAACTCCCCAGGTTTGTAAGTGCCCAATATGCTACTGGAGATCAGTGAAGAAATGACTCCAGAAAGAATGAAGAGATGAAACAAAGCAAAAACAACACCCAGTTGTGGATGTGACTAGTGATAGAAGCAAGGCCTGATGCTGTAAAGAGCAATATTGCATAGGAACCTGGAATATTAGGTCCATGAATCAAGGCAAATTGGAAGTGATCAAACAGGAGATGACAAGAGTGAGCGTTGACATTTTAGGAATCAGCAAACAAAAATGGACTGGAATGGGTGAATTTAACTCAGATGACCATTATATCTGCTACTTTAGGCAAGAATCCCTTAGAAGAGAGTAGCCATCAGAGTTAATGAAAGAGTTTGAAATGCAGTACTTGGATGCATCTCAAAAATGACAGAATGATCTCTGTTCATTTTGAAGGCAAATCATTCAATATCACAGTAATCCATGTCTATGCCCCGACCAGTAATGCTGAGGAAGCTGAAGTTGAATCATTCTACCTTTTAGAATTAACACCCAAAAAAGATGTCCTTTTCATTATAAGGAACTGGAATGCAAAAGTAGAAAGCCAAGAAATACCTGGAGTAACAGGCAAATTTGGCCTTGGAGTACAGAATGAAGCAAGGCAAAGGCTAACAGAGATTTGCCAAGAGAATGCACTGGTCTTAGCAAACACCCTCTTCCAACAAGAGAAAACTCTACACATGGACATCACCAGATGGCCAACACTGAAATCAGATCGCTTATATTCTTTGCAGCCTAAGATGGAGAANAAGTCAAGAAACACCTGGAGTAACAGGCAAATTTGGCCTTGGAGTACAGAATGAAGCAAGGCAAAGGCTAACAGAGATTTGCCAAGAGAATGCACTGGTCTTAGCAAACACCCTCTTCCAACAAGAGAAAACTCTACACATGGACATCACCAGATGGCCAACACTGAAATCAGATCGCTTATATTCTTTGCAGCCTAAGATGGAGAAGCTCTATACAGTCAGCAAAAACAAGACTGAGAGCTGACTGTGGCTCAGACCATGAACTCCATATGACCAAATTCAGACTTAAATTGAAGAAAGTAGGGAAAACCACTAGACCATTCAGGTATGACCTAAATCAAGTCCCTTACAATTATACAGTGGAAGTGACAAATAGATTCAAAGGATTAGATCTGATAGACAAAATTCCTGATGAACTATGGACAGAGGTTCATGACATTGTACAGGAGACAGGGATCAAGACCCTTCCCAAGAAAAATAAATGCAAAAAAACCCAAAATGGCTGTCTGAAGAGGCTTTACAAATAGTTGTGAAAAGATGAGAAGTGAAAAGCAAAGGAGAAAAGGAAAACTATATCCATTTGAATGCAGAGTTCCAAAGGATAGCAAGGAGAGATAAGAAAGCCTTCTTCAGTGATCAGTGCAAAGAAATAGAGGAAAACAATAGAATGGGAAAGACTAGAGCTCTAGTCAAGAAACTTAGAGATACCAAGGGAACATTTCATGCAAAGATGGGCTCAATAAAGGACAGAAATGGTATGGACCTAACAGAAGCAGAAGATATTAAGAAGAGGTGGCAAGAATACACAGAAGAATTGTACAAAGATCTTCACAACCCAGATAATCATGATGGTGTGATGACTCAGAGCCAGACATCCTGAAATGTGAACTCAAGTGGACCTTAGGAAGCATTCCTATGAACGAAGCTAGTGGAGGTGATGGAATATCAGTTGAGCTATTTCAAATCCTAAAGGATGATGCTGTGATAGTGCTGCACATACTATGCCAGCAAATTTGGAAAACTCAACAGTGGCCACAGGATTGGAAAAGGTCAGTTTTCATTCCAATGCCAAAGAAAGGCAATGCCAAAGAATGCTCAAACTACTGCACAATTGCACTCATCTCACATGTTAGCAAAGTAATGCTCAAAATTCTCCAAGCCAGGCTTCAACAGGGCATGCACTGTGAAATTCCAGATGTTCAAGCTGGTTTTAGAAAAGGCAGAGGAACCAGAGATCAAATTGCCAATATCTGCTGGATCACCAAAAAAGCAAGAGAGTTCTAGAAAAACATCTACTTCTGCTTTATTGACTATGCCAATGCCTTTGCCTATGTGGATCACAATAAACTGTGAAAAATTCTGAGATAGATGGGGATACCAGACCATCTGACCTACCTCTTGAGAAACCTGTATGTAGGTCAGCAAGCAAGAGTTAGAACTGGACATGGAACAATAGACTGGTTCCAAATAGGAAAAGGAGTATGTCAAGGCTGNGGCCTGGCGTGCTGCGATTCATGGGGTCGCAAAGAGTCGGACACGACTGAGCGACTGAACTGAAATGAAATTGGATGAAGGCACAGAAAAGGTACAAACTTCTACTTGTAAGATTAACAAGTACTAGGGATATAGCAGCAGCAGCAGCAGGGATATAATGTTCAGCATGACAAAGATAATTGACACTGATATGTGTTATATATAAACGTTGTTAAGAGAGTAAATCCTTTGGATTCTCATTACAAATAAATAGGTTTTTTTCTATTTAATTTTCTGTGTACATGAGATTTTAGATGTCCTCTGAAGTTATTCTGATAATATTTCATGATGTATAGAAATCAAAGCATTATGCTGTATACCTTAATCTTGTACAGTGGTTTATGTCAATTAATGTCTCAATAAAACTGGAAGAAAAAAAGAATCCCTTAATTAAAGTTATTATAAAATGTCTAAACAAAAGTAAGAAATCTACATTTCTTAATTTCTACTCTTGATCTTAATCAAGAGTAGAAATTTTATAGCCACATTCATGATGACTGAATGCTATTGATAATGTAACTATATATAAATATGTATTTCACTAAAATTGGTGGTCAGTTTTTCCTTAAGTGTATTGTTGCACAAGCTTTTGGTGTTCTGTTATTTCGGTAAGCAGTGTTTCTCTCAAGTATTGAAATATCAATATTTGGGGGGGAGATTCAATGTAATTATTTAAAAACTAAAATATGAATTATTTCTGTCTTAAATTATTCCTGGAGAGTAACAAACTGCATTAAAATTTCAAATCAAATAAAGATGCAGCTGTTTAGGAAATGTTCTTCAGTATATTCAAAATCCTTGAGAAGAGGAATAAAAGCAAAGTTTCTATTGAAAGAATAGTTCTTTTTCTAGTTCAAAGAGTTCCTGAACAAGTGCAAAATAAATAGAAAATATTAAAACTGAGACAGGGAACTTTATCTACATTGGAATCTCAATCTATATATGATGAAACTAGATGAAAAGAAATCAGTAATGCTTTCTTTAAAACAAGTATTGTTTACCATCATTTAAATTACCGTTCTTGAAGAAAAGATTAATATGTTCTCAAAATAATCAAGCAATAGAGGGAGTAGTTAAAGGGAAAAGAGTCAAAGGAAAACATTTAGAGTTATATCTTTCCTCTCAGCTTTTGTCAACTAGAAATCTAAAATTTTTCCAGAAACTGAAACAAATTTGTGCTAGCAATTATAGCACTTTAAGATTGCATTCTAAAAAAATTAGATATATACCATTCTCAGTGTTCGTTGGTTTATACTGTGTTAGTTTATGCTTATTATTTGGGTTATTTTTGAATAATGCTTTATTTTCCTTGTAATTTTTTGAATAATATATGTTTTTATTTAACAGATTTGCTTTAACTTATTGTTTTTTAGTGTATATATATTTTTGTATGTTTGCAATATAGTGAATATTTACCTTTACTTACTTTTTATATTATGGATTTTAAATATATGAATTAAGAAAATACCTGAATGAATATCCATGTTTTTACAATATACAAAGTATGTACCAAAATGCTCTACTGTCATTTTGATATTTTTATACTTTGAGGAGTTGTTAATAAAAGCATGAAACCATCACAATTAGGGAGATAATTTTTAATTTTTTATTTATTTATTTTTGGCTGTGCGAGGACTTTCTTTAGTTTTAGAGATCAGGGGCTACACATTGTGGTGGCTTCTCTTGTTGCAGAGCATAGGCTCTAGGGAGCACACTCAGTAGTTGTGGCTCACCGGCTTAGTTGATCCCTGGCATGTGGAATCTTCCTGAATCAGGGAGCTTGCTTGTCATTACTGGATGGAGAAAATAAGAAAATATTCCTTGACTTAGTTCAGGAGATGTTTCAACTGTATGTATCTGAATAGCCTTCCTTGGCTATCTGGTCTATGAGGTCATTTAGCTGAAGGCTTTCCTTTGTCACAAGGTGGAAGCAATAGAACCATCAGAGAGCAGATAGAGCTGTTCCAAACTCGCATTTTCCTGTTTTGCCTTATACAGAGAAAGAGGAGAAGACTGTATTCCTAAAGAATAGAAGATTATTTTGTAAAGCATCTTTTTAATTGAAGTATAGTTGGTTTATAACGCTGTATTAATTTCTGGTATGCAGAAAAGAGATCCAGTTATATAAACATATAGAGATAGATTCTTTTTCCATTTTTTTTAAAGAAAATATCAAATATACTTCTCTATGCCATACATGGGGTCCTTGTTGTTTATTTTCTATATAGTAGTATGTATCTGCTAATCTCAAACTACCCTTCCTCCTCCTTTGGTTACCATAAGTTTGTTTTCCATGCCTGTGAGTCTGTTTCTGTTTTATAATAAGTTTGTTTGTATCATTTTTTAGATTCCACATGTAAGTGATATCCTATTGAATTTGTCTTTCTGTGACTTACTTTTCACTTAGTATGATAATCTATAGGCCCATCCGTATTGCTGCAGAAAAAGGCCTTATTTCATTCTTTTTTGTGGTTGAGTAATATATATACACACACACACACATACACACACACATACACACACACATAAACACCACATCTTCTTTATCCAGTAGACACTTAGGTTGCTTCTATGCCTTAGCTATTGTAAATAGTGCTGCTATGAATATTGAGATGGATGTATCTTTTCATCTTTTCTGGATACATGCCTGGGAGTAGGATTGCTGGATCATGTGGATACTCTATTTTTAGTTTTTAAAGAAACATTCATATTGTTTTCTGTAGTGACTGTGTGTGTGTATGCTTAGCCACTAAGTTGTGTCCAACTCCTTGTGACCTCATAGACAGTAGCTCTCCAGGCTCTCTACATGGGTCTTTCCAAGCAAGAATATTGGACTGGGTTGCCATTTCCTACACCAGGGGATCTTCCCAACCCAGGGATCGAACCTGCATTGGCAGGTAGACGCTTCACCATCAAGTCCTCTGGGAAGTCCTTCTATAGTGGCTGTACCAATTCACTTTTCCACCAACACTGTGGGAGAGTTCCCTTTTCTACACACCCTCTTTAGCATTTATTGTTAGTAGAATTTTTGATGATGGCCATTCTGACTGGTGTGAGAAGATCCTTCACTATGGCTTTAATTTGCATTTCCCTAATAGCATGTTGAAAAGCAGAGACACTGCTTTGCCAACAAAGGTCTGTCTAGTCAAGGCTATGGTTTTTCCAGTAATCATGTATGGATGCGAGAGTTAGACTGTGAAGAAAGCTGAGCACCAAAGAATTGATGCTTTTGAACTGTGGTGTTGGAGAAGAATCTTGAGTCCCTTGGACTGCAAGGCTATCCAACCAGTCCATCCTAAAAGAGATCAGTCCTGAGTGTTCATTGGAAGGACTGATGTTGATGCTGAAACTCCAATACTTTGGCCACCTGAAGCAAAGAGCTGACTGATTTGAAAAGACCCTGATGCTGGAAAGATTGAAGGCAGGAGGAGAAGGAGATGACAGAGGATGAGATGGTTGGATAGCGTCACTGACTCAATGGCTGTGAGTCTGAGTGAACTCCGGGAGTTGGTGATGGACAGGGAGGCCTAGGTGATGCGATTTATGGGGTCACAAAGAGTCGGACACGACTGAGCGACTGAACTGAACTGAACTGGATAATTACTGATATTGAGCATCTTTTCATGTGCCTACTGGCCATCTGTGTGTCTTTGGAGAAATGTCTATTTAAGTTGTCTGCCCTTTTTTTTTGACTGGATTGTTTGGTTTTCGTTATTGAGCTATTTGTTTATTTTGGAAATTAAAACTNGATTTATGGGGTCACAAAGAGTCGGACACGACTGAGCGACTGAACTGAACTGAACTGGATAATTACTGATATTGAGCATCTTTTCATGTGCCTACTGGCCATCTGTGTGTCTTTGGAGAAATGTCTATTTAAGTTGTCTGCCCTTTTTTTTTGACTGGATTGTTTGGTTTTCGTTATTGAGCTATTTGTTTATTTTGGAAATTAAAACTTTGTTGATTGTCATGGTCCGGGTGTGGGTTGGAAAAGAATTTCCAGACATGAGGCAGAATGAGAGGGAAATAAAGTTTATTAGAATGGGAGACGCTGTTAGAACAGTGGACCAGCTCAAGGGAGAACCGACACTGAACAGGGGTCCTTAGTCCACTTTTATACCCAGGGTACAAATAGTGGGATAGGGGTCTTATGGATCATTTACTGATTGGATGAGGCACATATACTGGGTGGGGGAAGAGTAAGGCAAATACCTTCTCCCTGTGTGGAATAGGAGGGGAGACAGGTTATACCACTCAAGAGGAGCTAAAATCTATTAATAGTTACAACATGAGGGAGAGAAGGGTGGTAAGGGTCTGGTTTTTCTTTTCCTGCATTCCAAGACTCTCCTTGGTTTTATCTGCTCTTTAGTCCTTGGGTCATCACACTGACCACATTGTCTGTAGATATTTTTGTTTATAGATTGTCATTTCATTTGCACAGCAAAGAAAATCCTAAACAAAATGATGAAATCTGGGAGGCTTATTTGTTCTCATTGGGAAATACTCATTAACAGATGGAAAAGGGGCTGATTTCTCTTATCAGGTACAAATGATTTAAAGCCTTGAGTACTAAGAATTTATCACATACATGAAATTCAGTGCCACCCTTACCCACATTAATGTTTGGAACTTCAAAGAGCTGCTGGGTTACTGCAGGAAAAGAGAATACTTCACCTATTATATCAGCAGTCCTAGCATTTGTGCTGAATCCCATCCTAATGGAAATGAGCCCTTGGGCAAACATGGGAATGATGGTTTTGATTTGTCACTTCTTAAAGGTACGCCTCTCTCTATATGTATTTAATATTCACAAACATTGTCTCCATCCTTTCTGTGGAATCCTTCATCAAATAGGACTCACACTTAGACCACATATAAATTTGGATTGCTTAAGTGTTGTCAGAGAATTTGGCACAGTGCTTTTCTAAATCAATGGAACTGTAGGAGAGACTGCTTTTATCCTAGACATGCTTTTCTGAAACATTGCTAGGGAGAAACACAATTGAAGGGAAATCTGACATGTGACTGGAATATGTTAGGTAACTTCCTCAATTTCATAATCAAAAGCAGTTGCCATTTGATTGAAGTAGAAAACCAAGGAGGAAGTTGATTTTTCCACTACATGAATCTTTTGAAGTTACAGTCACCTATACCTACAAATAAATTCGCAGCAAAGACCATATGTTATTAGTCTTAATTGTGACTTTATTTTTTAATTTTAAATTTGAATCTTTTAAGAATAGTGAGAGGGAACAGGAGAGATTAATGAGGAAAAAATGAACATCTAAGAAAGCAATTAACTAAGATATTTGAAATTATGCAGTGAATTTGATTCATAAATGATTTACAGTCCCAATGCTAATAGTTTCTTAAAATTGTAGCTCAAGATTCCAACACTAAAAAGTCTCTTGATGAAAGTTAAAGAGGAGAGTGAAAAAGTTGGCTTAAAGCTCAGCATTCAGAAAATGAAGATCATGGCATCTGGTCCCATCACTTCATGGGAAATAAATGGGGAAACAGTGGAAACAGTGTCTGGGCTCCAAAATCACTGCAGATGGTGACCGCAGCCATGAAATTAGAAAATGCTTACTCCTTGGAAGAAAAGTTATGACCAACCTAGATAGCATATTGAAAAGCAGAGACATTACTTTGCCACCAAAGATCCGTCTAGTCAAGGCTATGGTTTTTCCAGTAGTCGTGTATGGATGTGAGAGTTGGACTGTGAAGAAAGCTGAATGCCGAAGAATTGATGCTTTTGAACTGTGGTGTTGGAGAAGACTGTTGAGAGTCCCTTGGATTGCAAGGAGATCCAACCAGTCCATTCTAAAGGAGATCAGTCTTGGGTGTTCTTTGGAACGAATGATGCTAAAGCTGAAACTCCAGTACTTTGGCCACCTGATACGAAGAGTTGACTCATTGGAAAAGACTAATGCTGGGAGGGATTGGGGACAGGAAGAGAAGGGGATGACAGAGGATGAGATGGCTGGATGACATCACCGACTTGATGGGTATGAGTTTGAGTGAACTCCAGGAGATGGTGATGGACAGGGAGGCCTGGTGTGCTGCAATTCATGGGGTCGCAGAGTCGGACTCGACTGAGTGACTGACCTGAACTGAACTCCAAGCCCCTATTTCCCTAATCATCCCAGGGTCTGACTCCCAAACAACTCGGCGTACTTCTTCCACCCGAGAGCATGCTGAATTCTTCAAACTAGCCTGTTCTAGTCTCACCAGTTATATACTGAAGAAACCACAATAAAGGCTTTTGACACAGGACTCTGCTTCCTGAGCAGCCCTGTCACTTCCCCACTGCGATGTGATGCCCCTTCCTCTTGGGATCTGTGAGTATAACAAACTATCTTTTCAATGACAGTAAGAAAACTTGAATTTTAAAACACAGTATGGTGTAGAAATGTTTCCTGTGTTATGATGGACTAGATTTCCTCCAAATCAGCATCCAGGTACAATTCATAAAGATGATAAATGAAACATAGAAACATTTTTAAAATTCAAAGCTGGTTCATTAGAAAATAAGGAAAAGCCAAATTAATGAAAAGTACAATTCTGGACATATAACCAGGCAGTTGCTTGGAATACCTCCTAAGGGTATTCACTAATTTCTATTGCCTAGAGCTTAAGTTTTAGTTGACTTTACATAGGAGGCAGAAGGCAAGGCCTAGACCTTGCACAAGGTTGGGAGTCACTCTCATAAAACAGAGACACTCCCCTCCCCTGAAAAGTGTTGACCTTGGTGGATGAATTAGAAAAGACACAAACCCACAAACCAAGATAGTCTTGGCTTTGGATTGGGGAGGGTAAATTGTTGATGATCACTTTTGAGAATTTATAATAATAACCCTAACCTCAAACAAATTTGGGGCTAGAATTCATAGTGTATTTGTATCCCTCCAAAACCTCAGGCCAAGAGGTTTGTTTAAAATGGTCCTAGGTAGGAAGAATATTCAGTTGCTAGGAATAAGCAGATGGAAGTCATATCTAAAGAAATTAACCTCAACTTTTTGCCAAATATTTCTCACAGATAAAATTCCAAAAACTTAAATGCACATCAGCACATATACAAAACATTGGAATGCATGGTAGAATCTAGGTACAGTCATAAGCCAGAAGCACAGTAGAATATTGAGTACTCTAATAGTACTGTTTGCTAAGTAAATTTTCAGAATAAAGAGCCTGGGCTTGATGATCTTGTGGTCCCTTTGATCTCCACAATTCAGACACCTAAAACACTCAATTGTGGAATGGAAAAATAGTTGTTGGAAATACATAGCCATGTGAGAGGTCAAAGTTTAGGTTGTAAGGAAGAAGGCACAGAGTTGCTGACTCAGCCTTGATGTTGTCTAGGCTCCTTACCTACATGGGCAGAGGTGTGGTGTATGGTCATCCTGCTCATGTTTGGGACAGTGTTAGGCATGGTGCCTTCTAGATGAAGATTTCTTCTGCTTCTTTTTAAATAAGAATCCTTTAAAAGATTATGTATTTGTTTTATTTTGGGCAGCAGACTTTCTGTAGTTGCAGTCAGTGGGGGTTTTCTCTAGTTACGGTGCACAGGCTTCTCATCGCAGTGGTTTCTCACTGTGGAGCACAGGCTCTCAGGTGTGTGGGCTCGGTAGCTGTGGTGCATGGGCTTAGTTGCCCTGGGGTATGTGGGATCTTCCCAGACCAAGGATCAAACCTGTGTCTACTGCATTGGCAGGCTGATTTTTGACCACTGGACTACCAGGGAAGTCCCTGGATGAGGATTTCTGATTTCCTTTCACATTCCTGTTGAAGCATCAAAATATATCTATCCCTTTACTGCTTAAAGCAGTGTTATCACCACAAAGAACAACCAGGAGAGCTCTCTGTAACAGACTGTCTCAGTGCTCTGTGCAAAGTTCCCATGTAGCTGAGGAGAATTGCTCAGATGTACAGAAAGGCCACAGGCCCTGATTTTTCCTCCTTTTCCCCGTCACAATGGACATCTCATCATGGTGGTTCTGGTGAGAGTGTCAGTTATTGAAATTGGTTAAGCACCATGCTGCCACTTAATATATCTGAATATATGAAGTTACTTCACTGCTTTGAGGCTTGGTCAGCATCCTTATTAATAAAGTAGATGTATTCCTAGTACCTACTTCTTAGGATTGCTGTGAAGTTTAAACAAGGTAATCTCCCTGAAGTACTTTACACAATGCCTGGTGTGATTGTTCCATAATTGGCAGTTAGTATCACCACCTTCCCAACTGAGGAAGATTAAATTTTTAAGAGTTTGATAAACACATCACCCCTGAAGTATGGTGAGAATGATCAGATCATCCATTGGTAGACATCTGAGATACTAGAAACTTCTGCACTTTATTAGTATGCATGGAAGTTTCAAGCTATGCTCAAGAAAGGGAGTTTTGAGCTGAATTAGTTACATAATTTGTTTATTCCATAGTAACTTTTTACTCTAAAAAGAATTTTAGACATCCCAAAGAAAATATATATCATGAAACAAGATACAAAATTAGATATGGAAAATAAATTTCAAGGGGAAAATTAAGGTAAGAAAATTGAAATATATAGTGCACTACAGAGAAAAAATTTGTAATAGAGTCTTATTCATCTGGTATCTGATGTATTTCGGTTGTCCTTGAACCCAGAGAAATGTAATCTGGAACAGAGAGAGAAGGGCATCAAAGGTTTTGAGTCTTTTCCCTCAACTTATGAGACTATTTGTGGCTTGCCTATGTCAAAGCCTTCTACAGAAGGATAATTACATCCTTCTTTAAAGGATGGGCCGATGACCCCTTCAAGCTTCTAAGAGCTTCAGAAGGACCTCTGCAGTGCCTTTATCAGCCTGTAGGTTCTCACGGTGTAGCTATAGAGTCAGAATGTTGGGTCTTGCTCAGTAGTGGGCATTTATTATGTTTTTGTGATTTCTCCATGCCCTTTGAACACCTATCCTTTATTTGTGGCAATTCCTGCCTGTAGTGGAGTCTCGGGGAGAAGCTGTTGGCCCTAACATTTATTCTTCTCCCTATGCTGTTTTCATAGTCCCTAAATCTGATTCTATAGAAAAAAGGAATGTTATGATTTCAGGTCATAAAAGTTAAACATAATATAAAGCATAATATTATAAAAACATAGTGAAAACTAATTTTATAATTTTAAGGCTGTGTTTATCAGGGATCTGCATGCAGCAGTGTTTCAGTTTTCAAAATTAATTCACAAGAAGGAGGCTTTTATAATATTTGTTGTGTTGTGCTATTTTGCTCCTCAAATGTACCTAGTTTCCCTTAAGGTATTAAATGAACGATGTATAGTTACTTTCTAGAGTTGTATTTGAGTAGTTATCTGGGTATTATTAGATATATTATGAAGAATTTAGTCCATTGTTTTTATCTTGAATTGTACGACTTAGCAGTTTAAATGGACCATCTACCTATACCAAAGTAATATTTCAGATTTTCTGCAGTCTAATGTACTCTTTGCACTCCATACTTTATCCCTCTTTTACTCAGTTATAAAAACAAAAAGGTGTTATTCGATCATGAAAGCATAGAGAGGATTGTCAATTAAAACAGGAAAATTTAAGCAATGTTCCTTGAATACTTGCTTTGGATTGTATTTTCCTTTACTGCCTAAAAAGTCATCTTAGGACTGAATTCCCACCATTCTAAAGCATGTATCTTTTTCAAATTTTAACAGAGCTGAAATACATTGTGTGTTTCATAATCAGTGACTTAGTATATTTGTCAATTTAAAATTGATTTATCTTAAATCCAGTGAAATACGATGGCAGACACTTATGAAGTGTTGTTTTCTGGGTATTCTATATGGGAATATGCATTGGAGAAATGCAGCAGTCCTGACTGAGGGCGCCGGCTCCTACATGTGCCCTAGTGGCTCTAAGGCTTCTTGAAAGGAGGGAGCAGGGCAGATCACCAGGGCAGAAACTCTGTTCTTTTATTCTTTCTTTCTCACCAAACAATGAGATTTCTCTACAAGCTCTCCTTAGAAGAGAGTCTGTGTTGCTATAATACACCAAACAAAACAGAAGTTTGAAAATTAGTTACCAGAGAGATTGACTACCCACAGCAGAGTGAAAATAGGGCCCCTTCTTGAGCTCCTGCTGTGGGATGAGTCCAGAACTAGATCCTGTATATATGGGGCACAAGACTCTTATTGTGGTACTGTTGTGTATTTTGCTGTGTATAATTTTACCATTCTTCCTCCAGTTCTAGTCAAGTTCATGTTCTCTTTATACATGGAAGTTTGTGGCAAGGCCAGAAGCAAGAATGGCTCTCCCTGGTTCTGATAAACAGTTCAGCTTTAAAGATGATACTGACTGCCCTCCACTCTCCCCACCTCCACACAGGGGGAGGGTCTAGGCCTGAGCTCAATACTGTGTACCACATACACACCCCACATCTCACCCCCCATGTTGTGAAGGTGGTCTCAGGAGCTGGATTCCAAATATACATGGAAAGGTAAACCCCCTAAATCAAATCCCTTAGGATTATACAGTGGAAGTGAGAAATAGATTTAAGGGAATAGATCTGATAGACATAATGCCTGATGAACTATGGAATGAGGTTTGTGACATTGTACAGGAGACAGGGATCAAGACTATCTCCATGGAAAAGAAATGCAAAAAGGTAAAATGGCTGTCTGAGGAGGCCTTACAAATAGCTGTGAAAAGAAGAGAAGCAAAAAGCAAAGGAGAAAAGGAAAGATATAAGCATCTGAATGCAGAGTTCCAAAGAATAGCAAGAAGAGATAATAAAGCCTTCTTCAGCGATCAATGCAAAGAAATAGAGG
>SJYA01001146.1:316075-399325 GCA_006410615.1 Neotragus moschatus
TCATGGGAAATAGATGGGGAAACAGTGGAATCAGTGTCAGACTTTATTTTTCTGGATTCCAAAATCACTGCAGATGTTGACTGCAGCCATGAAATTAAAAGACGCTTACTCCTTGGAAGAAAAGTTATGGCCAACCTAGATAGCATATTCAAAAGCAGAGATATTACTTTGCCGACTAAGGTCCGTCTAGTCAAGGCTATGGTTTTTCCAGTGGTCATGTATGGATGTGAGAGTTGGACTGTGAAGAAGGCTGAGCACCGAAGGATTGATGCTTTTGAACTGTGGTGTTGGAGAAGACTCTTGAGAGTCCCTTGGACTGCAAGGAGATCCAACCAGTCCATTCTGAAGGAGATCAGCCCTGGGATTTCTTTGGAAGGAATGATGCTAAAGCTGAAGCTCCAGTACTTTGGTCACTTCATGCGAAGAGTTGACTCACTGGAAAAGACTCTGATGCTGGGAGGGATTGAGGGCAGGAGGAGAAGGGGACGACAGAGGATAAGGTGGCTGGATGGTGTCACTGACTCGATGGACATGAGTCTGAGTGAACTCCGGGTGTTGGTGATGGTCAGGAAAGCCTGACGTGCTTCGATTCATGGGGTCACAAGGAGTCGGACATGACTGAGCGACTGAACTGAACTGAACTGAACAAGACTCTAATTCTCTGTGACAGTCCTGTCAAAGACTCTCTCCTAGACCACATTTTAGTCAGGCTCCTCTGAACCTTCTGCTTGACTAGGCCCAAACTTGGGCTACTGTCTCTGTCCTTATAGAGTCCAATTTTAGCAAGAATACTGTTATGGCAGTTTAGCCAGAATCTCCCACTTTTGAGATTCTGATAACATTCAATATTGTCCTCAATTCATCCATCATCATCATCTCTCTGGTAATATCTAAGCACAGCCTTTAGTAAGAATCTAGCTAGGTCAATTTAGCAAGAATTACCTTCTGTCTTGGGCCTCCCTGGTAGCTCAGATGGTAAAGAATTTGCCTGCAATGTAGGAGACCCAGGTTTTATCTCTGGGTCAGGAAGATCCCCCAGAGAAGGAAATGGTCATCCAGTCCAGTATTCTTCCCTAGAGAATCCCATGGACAAAGGAGCCTGGTGGGCTACAGTCCATGGGGTCAAAAAGAGTCAGACATGTGTGTGAATGAGCCACTTTCACACACATCAACCTCTGTCCTAGTAATTTTCCATACACTAACCCCTTTCCCCTTCTCTGTTCCTTGGCTATAATCCCCACTTTGTCATATTTGGAGCTGAGCTCAATCTCTCCCCTACTGCAAAACCCCATTGCGGTAGTTCCTACATATATCACAACATTCCTCCCTTAGCATTGTTAACAAGTGTCAGAATATTTTTCTTTTTGAGAATCTGTGCCCCAGGAGTGCCAAGATAGAGCAGAGCCACCAGACCTGTAGTGAATGTCTTCTTGGCATCCAGAGTGGGTGAAATTCTGGAGGAGTCTTTGATGCTTTGACAGGTGTAGGATGATGAAAGGAAAGGAGGGCGATCTCTAGAGGTGGCTGTACTTGAATTTCACACCAGCCTACTGGGTGGACTCCTGGAGAAGATTTTAGTTGATCTAAAAAAATACATTTCTTGCACAGCAAAATTTGGGCTTGCAAATTTTTATAATGACATATTTTATCCTATTCAACATCATAGCATCTGAAAGGTTAGTGTTATACCTGTTTTACCATTGAGGTCTTAAAGAAAAAGAAGAGATTTGCTGAGCTTTTCAGAGTGAACATGCAAAACATATGTATACTAAAAGGCATAAGAAGGATACTCTATTTCCTGGCAGACTTACTTAATTCTCTACTTGACAAATATTTTCTTGTCTAGTCATTCTTTAAAGGTATGTTTTCTGGTTCCTTTAAGATTGTTGAGTCATTCAGGAAAGGAAGCCAGACTTGAGGAAATAGTCTTAATTATGCCTCAAATATCTGGATACAAAATAAACAGAAAATATATAAAAGGAAGCATTCAGCTTTAGTTGGAGGATTAAGAGCCCTGTAGGCAGAGTCCGCATGAGAGAAGGATGAAAGACATTCACTTAAATTGTGGTATAGTATCTTGTGCTTTGTTTATTCTTTTTCTTTTTAGGTAAAATCTAAGATGGAGCCTCAATATTTAAAATGAACAAAAATGAATGGGGTCCTCAGGCAATTTAAATTTTGGCAGAGGCTAAAAATAAACCATTGTTTATGCAATCTATGAAGTATCTTCTTTGAACCTCTGAGGGCATCCTAAGCAAATCTGAAAACTATTTCTGGAGGACCTAATGGAAGGACAGTAGACAAGTGATAATTAGCATGAACTCAGCAATGGATGGGCTAGATCCAAATTCTGTTTCTTGTTTTCAGAGATAAATTAGATAAGCCATTAAATGTAAATAGCAAAGTGTTAACAGATGGCAACCCATATATTTTTAAAAAACTGTTTAGGAATGCTGATTACAAGCTCAGGAATTCTAATTGTTACCGAATCCAAGCTCAGTCTGCTTGCCACATGACAGACCAATAACACAGAGATGAGGTGTTGAGGCAAGGAATAGTGACTGACTTCAGAAAGCCTGGCATTCACAAAGGTGGTAGACTAGTGTCCGAGAGTACCTCTTATCAGGGTCTGGATGCCAGTTTCTTTTACAGAAAGGAGAGGGGAAGGAGGTGAGGAAGTAAAGTAAAAAGGCCATAATTCTTGCAGAATATCTTCCTTTTGGCCAGCCTCAGGGAGGGAATGTGTTGATTTCTTCTTTTCTGCAGCCATTCACAAGTGGGCAGGGTCAGAATTTCTCCCTGTGAGCTGAACAAAGGCACTTTAGTGTAACTTTCAGGCAGTGGGGCAAGGTTCATGGAGGCAGGCCAATATGTATACTTAATAGCTTATAGACAGCATCGTTTCAGTGATTATACTAACAGCAATGAAGAGCAAAGGTTAAAGTAAAAGAAACAGATACAACATGCAGTGAGATTCTATTATTCCTTATTACAAAATTCAGTTCAGTTCAGTCACTCAGTCGTGTCTGACTCTTAGCGACCCCATGAATTGCAGCACGCCAGGCCTCCTTGTCCATCACCAATTCCCGGAGTTCACTCAGACTCACGTCCATCAAGTCAGTGATGCCATCCATCCATCTCATCCTGTCGTCCCCTTCTCCTCCTGCCCCCAATCCTTTCCAGCATCAGAGTCTTTTCCAATGAGTGAACTCTTTGCGTGAGGTGGCCAAAGTACTGGAGTTTCAGCTTTAGCATCATTCCTTCCAAAGAAATCCCAGGGCCTATCTCCTTCAGAATGGACTGGTTGGATCTCCTTGCAGTCCAAGGGACTCTCAAGAGTCTTCTCCAACACCACAGTTCAAAAGCATCAATCCTTCGGTGCTCAGCCTTCTTCATAGTCCAACTCTCACATCCATACATGACCACTGGAAAAACCATAGCCTTGACTATACAGACCTTAGTCGGCAAAATTAGGCTCTTCCATTTAGCAGCTGGGAAGCTTATGGCATGTCATTTAGCTTCAGAGTATCAGTTTTATCTTCTGGAAAATAGAAATCATAACAGAATATGCCTCATGGATTGATGTGAGGATTAAGTGAGATGATAGATGTAAGCTCTTTGCCTAAGACAGTAAGCACCTAATAAATGGCTGCCATTTGAGTAAGTATTATTCTATAACTATTGCAGGAAGGGAAATCTCTTTCAGGGCCGAGAGTAGGCGCTCGTCTAACACTCAGAAATGAATTGTCCAAGGAGACACATGCACTGACAAAGCAAGAGACTTTATTGGCAAGGGGCACCCAGGGGAAAAGCAGTAGGGTAAGGGAACCCAGGAGAACTGCTCTGCCATGTGACTTACAGTCTTGGGTTTTATGGTGATGGGATTAGTTTCCGGGTTGTCTTTGGCCCATCATTCTGACTGAGAGTCCTTCCTGTGGCACCCACATTGCTCAGCCAAGATGGATGCCAGCGAGAAGAATTCTGCGAGGTAGTCAGACATATGGCGTCTCCTTTTGACCTTTCCTGAACTCTTCTGATTGGTGGTGGCTTGTTAGTTTCTTGTTCCTTACCAGGACATCTTATCATAAAATAGCTCACACAAATGGTTACTATAGTGCCTGGCCAGGGTGGGCAGTTTCAGTCAGTGTGTTCTATACTAACCACTGCAGTTACTTGTACCCATGAGTCTACAAGTCTAACCTCTGAAAGCAACCATTCTCTCCTGTTCCTTCTCCTCTTTCTCCTTCTTCTTCTGCTCTTTTCTCTCTGCCTTCTACTCCTCCTTCCAACATGATTTAAATTTAATTAACATCAAAGTTCTAGAACCCACATCTTTTCACCATGAGCATGAAAAAGAAGAGTTTCTCCATCTTTGTCTAAATTCTCTTAGAGGAAAAGCTCAGATCTGGAGGAGAATGACTCATTATTATTCACAGCTCTACGAAAACTGGAAAGTAAATATTGGTCTTCTAGATGCAAAGCATTACATTTCCTGTAAAATTCGTGTGAAGTGGTTTCCCACTAAGAATTTAAAATAGATGATTTTGGTTTGAGAGCAGTTATTATTATGTAGATTAGAGATTAAACACCCAAATATCTTATTTGCTAATTCACTATTCATGAGAAAATTAAACATGCTAAACAGTTCCCATTTTAGAGCAAAGAATCCTCTAAATTCCCAACTCAAAAGGAGGGTTACCATTTTAAAAAGATATTTAAATGCATGCAGATCTTTCTCAAAATCTTCAATCCAGATGAAGAGTGTAATTCAGACTGCACTGCTGCTGCTTTTTGACAAAGCATTATGATTTCTTTCTTGTTTCTTTTTTTTTAATACATATATACAGACAGTCACAGTGAAAGCAGTAATTAATTTTGTAAGATAGATGAATTGAAAGTTCAGCATTCTAAAGAGCTATTTCAATGTATCAGAGCAATGATAGCATTGTGTTTCCTTCTTATTCTTAATGGGTCTCAACTTCCTGTGGCCTTTGTTGCTAGGAAACTAGCCTCTACTGAAAGCCACATTTTTGATATTACTGTTGACTCTGTGGAGTCTGAAATGAATGAGGCAGATCTTGACTCCTTCAGGATTAACCATCAGTGCCTGTGGATGATGTGAAAAACCCTGAGCTCAACATCACCTCTGGAGCCATTGCTGACAACCCCAGGAGGCATCCAGTTCCCTTGTAACTTCCCTTTAGAAATTTCCATTAACCTGTCCTATGTGAAGTTAAACCTCCAAGAAGTAGAAAGATAAGAAGAATCTGTGGTCCATTTTCATTTATTTCCATATTGCATTAAGGTCTAGGCCACCTTAGGAACAATGCTGACTGATGTTTATCAAGGTAAAGTTTCAAAGGAATGATGCATTCCTGTGCAAATTGCATACTTTCAGTGTAGTCTTTTTGGTATTCACAGTTCAAATTCAGAATCTGAATATATGCTGGAGGCCTTTCAGCTTTTTCAGTGTTATTGAAATTACTAAAATGCATTTTCAAGATGAATAGCAGTGTTTTAGATGATGTCTTGGTCAGAGGAAGAATATGATGAATAAGACTCATTTCCTCCCTAGTCCAACTCAAAAATAGAGATTCTCTTTAATAGCATTTTAATTCTGGTGCAATTTAAAGAGTGTACATTCAGAGGCAGAGATCATGTCTGTAAGATGCAAATCATCTGATGGCAGGAGTAAAGATTCAAGGTAGTGCATTAAAATAACTCTGAAGTCCAATCTGACCAGAAATGGACCATCAGCCAGTGGCAGGATGGGGTAAGAAGCTCCTAGAAGAGCTTAAAGACTGGTTGATAATACTCTTTGAAGCTTTTCTGATTTCTTCTCAATTCACTTATGGTCATATGTGTGTGTGTCTGTGTGTGAGACTTCACTATATTTCAAGCTTGAATTGAGCTAATGTCAGAATTTTGGAGGTCACATATTTTCAGCATGAGCATGGAAAATGGGAATTTCCAAATCTTTGCCTAAATTTACTTGGAGAAAAAGCTCTTTCCACTCTGCCTTGATCTCCTATTGCCTTAAGCATATAGATGGCATGCAGATGGCATGCACCAATAGTTATTAGATTTACTCCAGTGGTTCCTCATAGATGACTCTAGTATGTCTAAATTATGTCCCAAGTTATGCGTATCTGTTGCTAGATTAAATCAGTCAGATCAGTTGAAATAAAACCAAATATCAGTTCAGTTCAGTCAGTTCAGTTCAGTCGCTCAGTGTCCGACTCTTTGCGACCCCATGAATCGCAGCACGCCAGGCCTCCCTGTCCATCACCAACTCCTGGAGTTCACCCAAACTCATGTCCATTGAGTCGGTAATGCCTTCCAGCCATCTCATCCTCTGTCGTCCCCTTCTCCTCCTGCCCCCAATCCCTGCCAGCATCAGGGTCTTTTCCAATGAGTCAACTCTTCGCATGAGGTGGCCAAGTATAGACACAGTCAAATAGCTGATTACATAACAAGCCATTTTAATATGATTGCATCAGCAGCATTTTCATTCCTGTTGTCATCAGAACATACCCTCAGTTTAGGTAGTTGGAAACAGAATAAGGACATGTCATCTTCAACTGTGACTACGAAGGAGGTGCTGGCAGCTGGGTGGCAGTAGCAGAACTGAAAAGACAGTGTGTATCTTCTATTCTGGCTTCTGTCATAGAGTGCTGGCTCATTTCTAGCATTCTGAATAGCCCTTGTTAGCCAAGCCACCAGCCAGTTCCTAGATGCTGGACTCAGACAGATTAGCTCAGGATTCCTTCAATCTCATGGATCAAGAGTCCCATCAATTTCCCTTTCCCCTAATCCCTTCCCAGGGGACTGAGTATAGTCTCTTTTTCTACCCTCTGACACAGAAGCTGTGATGCTGCCTTTCCTTGTCAGTCATCTTCCTGGTACATCCACACTTTTGAGTTCTGCCCTCAATGACTCAAAGGAAACTTACTCTCCTAAAGGCAATAAGTGCTTCCAAAGAAACTTTCTGCGATGTATCTTGTGGGTAGAAAAACAGAACTCTGGCAGGGCATCAGTCCATACTAAATAAGGATAAAACCATTCTGACATTTCAGAAGTTATGTCTGCCTTTTCGTAGTGGGATATTCAAAATAAGGCAGTATTTCTTAGTGCCTAAAGAACTTGGGCTTTGGAAAAAAGCCAACCTGGTTCAGTCTATACCTTCCTGGGGACCATGGGCATTTACTTTTCCTCTCTAAGCCTCAATTTCCTCACTCATACAAATTATAGCAATATTTGTCTTATAAAGATTATTATGAGGATTCCATGACATAATGCATATTCGTAGCAGAGAACCTAGCACAGAGTAAGTGTGTATGTGTTAATTGCTCAGCTGTGTCCAACTCTTTGCAAGCCCATGGACTGTAGCCCACCAGCCTCTTCTGTCCATGGAATTCTCCAGGCAAGAATACTAGAGTGGGTAGCCATTCTCTTCTCCAGGGGATCTTCCCCACCCAGGGATTGAACTCAGGTCTCCCACATTGCAGACAAATTCTTTACCATCTGAGCCACCAGGGAAGCCCATAAGGTCAATTGTACAATAGTTTCTATTATTATATCATTATTACGTCCCACAATAGCATCCTATGAGCACTTCCCATGCATGCACCAAGCATTCCTGGATACTAGAGAGGGAAGATGAATAAGAATAGGCATCCTTTTCTCAAGAAACTCTCAGTCCAGTGAAGGAAACAGATATGTAGAAAGTAGTTACAGGGAAAAAATACACTATCATGAGAGTCTTGAGGAAGTATAGAAGTAGAGATTCAGTAAGTTTTCACAAAGGAGAGACATGAACTGGCTATTGAAAGAAGAATAATTAGGGGAGGAAAAAACATTTTTCAAGCAATGGAGCTCCTATCTAGAGATAAAAGACTCCTACTGTGTTTGGGGAAATTACTTTAGCTTGGCACTAACCTTGAGCTTGAGGGTGTATATGAGTAGGGAGTGGTTTAGAAGTGTGAGAGCCTAGAAAAAGAGTCAGATCTTGGTCTGTTTCCTTCTTCCAGTGGGCATTTATGGAACTTTCTGGACTGTCTTACCTGTACTAAGACTGTCAGCTAAATAGCATAATCCCAACTTAGTAATTCATTGGCCCTAACTACTAGTGGTTCAGCCAAAGAATTGACAGGCTTTCATTGGGTTGCTTATATTCTCAGATATTTCCAATGAGTCGGCTGTTTGCATCAGATTACCAAAATACTGTAGCTTCAGCCTCAACATTAGTTCTTCCAATGAGTATTCAGGGTTGATTTCCTTTAAGATTGCCTAGTTTGATCTCCTTGCTGTCCAAGGCACTCAGGAATCTTCTCCAGCACCGCAGTTCAAAGGCATCGATTCTTTGGCACTCTGCCTTCTTTACAGTCCAGCTCTCACAACCATATGTGACTACTGGGAAAATCATAGCCTTGACTAGATGGACCTTTGTTGGCAGAATAATGTCTCTACTTTTCAAAATACTGTCTGGGTTTGTCATAGCTTTCCTGTCAAGAAGTAACCATCTTCTGATTTCTTGGCTGCAGTCACCATCCACGGTGATTTTAAAGCCAAAGAAGAGGAAATCTGTCTCTGCTTCCACTTTTTCCCCTTCTATTTGCCATAAAGTAGTGGGGCCAGATGCCATGATCTTAGTTTTTTAATATTTAGTTTTAAGCTGGCCTTTTCACTCTGCTCCTTCACCCTCATCAAGAAGTTCTTTAGTTCCCATTCACGTTTTTCCATTAGAGTGGTATCATCCACGTATCTGAGGTTGTTGATGTTTCTCCTTCCTATCTTGATTCCATCTTGCAACTCCTCCAGCCCAGCATTTCTCGTGATGTGCTCAGCATATAAGTTAAGCAAATGGGGTGACAACAGGCAGCTCTATCATACTTTCTAAATCCTGAACCCACCAGTTGTTCCAGATAAGGTTCTAACTGTTGTTTCTTTACCCATGTTTACGTTTTTCAGGACATAGGTAAGATTGTCTGGTATTCCCATTTTGGTAAGAGCTTTCCACAGTTTGTTATGATCCACGCAGTCAAAGGCTTTAGTGTAGTCAATGAAGGAGAGGTAGATGTTTTTCTGGAATTCCCTTGCTTTCTCTGTGATCTGACAAATGTCAGCAATTTGATCTCTATTTCCTCTGCCGTGTCTAAACCCAGCTTGGATGTCTGAAAGTTCTTGATTCATGTTATGCTGAACCCTAGCTTGCAAGATTTTAAGCATGATCTTGCTAGCATGGGAGACGAGTGCAGTTGTCCAATGGCTTGAACATTTTTTAGTACTGCCCTTCTTGGGAATTAGGATGAAGATTGACATTTTCCAGTCCTGTGGCAACTGCTGGGTCTTCCAGATTTGCTGATATATTGAGTGCAGGACTTTGATAGCATCATCTTTTAGGGTTTTGAATAACTCTACTGTAATTCCATCATATCCATTAGTTTTATTGACAGCAGTGCTTCCTAAGGCCTACCTGACTTCATACTCCAGAGGGTCTAGCTCTGGGTGACTGACCACACCATTGTGGTTATCTGATTCATTACAATCATTTTTTGTACAGTTCTTCAGTGTATTCTTTCCATCTCTTCTTGATCTCTTCAGCTTCTACTAGGTCTCTACTGTTTCTGCGTAGCATACCCCACCACCAACTCTTCACTTTTGAAAGATAATTTTGCTGGGAAAATAGAATTCTAAGCTGTTTTTTTGTTTTTGCTTTTACCACTTAAAAAATTTCACTCCTCTATCTTCTTTGTTACATAGTTGTTAATGAGAAGTTTGCTATAATTCTTATCCTTTCTTCTCTATAGATAAGGTGATTTTCCCATTCCACCTCCAGCTTTTCCCAAGGTTTTCTGTTTGTCTTTGGTTTTTTTCAGTTCGAAAATGGTATGCCGAAGTATTTTTTGTTTTTTATTTTTCTTACTTGGTATTCTCTGAGCTTTTTATTTATGTTGTTTTGTGTCTGCCATCAATTTTCAAAGCTATCAGATATTATTGCTTCAAATAGTTCTTGTCCTCTATTCTCCTTGAATTCCAATAATTTATATGTTAAAATTATCTGTTAGTTCTTGGGTATTCTCATTTGTTTTGCCTTTTCTTTCCTTTTTTTTTTTTTTTCTGTTTGCATTTATATTTGGAAAGTTTCTACTGACCTAGCTTAAAGCCTACTGATAGTTTCCTCAGCTGTGTTACGTCTACTGAGGAGTCCATGAACAGTATTCATTTATGTTACAGTGGTTTTGATTTCTACATTTCCTTTCAACTGTTCCTTAGAATTTTTATCTCTCTGCCTGTATTACCTAGTTTTGCATGTTGATTACTTTTCCCATTAGACCCCTTAACATATTAATCATAGTTATTTTAAGTAATGCCAACATCTGTGTCATACTTGAGTCTGATTCTGATTATTGCTTTCTTTTTTGTGCTGTATTTTTTTCTTGCCTTTTAGCATGCCTTGTAATTTCTGTTGAAAGTCAGATATGTTGTATCAGGTAGTAGAAACTTGAGATGGGGATTTTTATTAGTCTACCCAGGAGTTAGGCTGTGTTTAATGTTTGCTGTTGTTACAGGTGCTGGAGGCTTCAAATTCTTCTAGTGTCCTTCTTTTTGTCTCTTCTCTTGATTTTTGGCTCCCCTAAGTACTCCTTCTAAAGCTCTTTGAGCTTTAATCCACCATATCAGAGCCCTGTTGTCATGGCAAGTTGTTGGAGAGGGAGAACATTCTACAATCTTACAATTAAATTAGCCTTTTGACAGGCTTATCCACCTGGTCTGTGACCTTCACATATTGGTATTTTCATGCTGCCCCTACATTCTTCCTTGGCTGTGCGTTTTTAGTCTGCTTTTTTAAAGGGCTGACCTCAGTGACCATGCTGCTCACTGCTCCGCATGCTCAGTTGTGTCCAATTCTTTGTGACCCTTTGGACTGTAGCCTGCCAGCTTCCTCTTTCCATGGGATTTCCCAGGCAAGAATACTGAAGTGGGTTGCCATTTTCTTCTCCAGGGGATCATATTGACCCAGGAATGGAACCTGCATCTTTTGCATTGCAGGAGGATTCTTTACCACTGAGACATCTGGGAAATGCTGCCAGTGACTGTGGTTTCTCCCTCTTCCCTCCCATTAAGTGAGATGAAAAGGCTGGAGGGGCCTGTCCTAGGAGGAAGGTCTTTCTTCCTGCTGAGCTGATGCTGGCAAAGTCTTCCTTGGAAAATGGGCCTTTGTTATGGAGACGGCTCTGTGATTATTTCATTACTCTTCCCTTCCCTCTGCCAAAGCCAGGAGAGGATGTTTCTTGAATCTCCACCATGAGAACCTAGTGTGCTTCCTGGAGATAAAAGTCATGAAAGTCTAAGACTGTAGCCCCCAACAAGACTGTTTCGTTCATGCTAATAAACATGCCGTCTTCATCTGTCCATCAAAATCACCACTAAGTGTTCCTTCCAACTTATTGTTCTAGTGGCTTCTGCTCCAGGCAAGTGGTCTAGCAGTGACTCTCTCTGTGTGCTTATGTCTCTATATGTTGTGGTAGCTGTTTGTCCTTCAACCTCAATTCTCTGACATTTCCAGGAAAATGATCGATCTTTAGATTGCCCAAATTTTTATTGTGGTTGTTGTAAGGACAGGAGTGATAACTTACAAGCTCTTTGCACCTTGGCTGAACCAGAGGTCCAAGTTGGGAATAAAAATAGTTTGTGGGTCAGAGCTTTTTGGGGTAAGATCCAGTGGGATAGTGCATGTGAAGTGCTTGGCACCGTTTCAAGCACAGAGTAAATCTTTAATAAATTTTAGCTTCTATTATCATCTCAGAGAAAGTTTACAATTTTATTCCTGTTAACATACAACAAAAGCAAAGTATTTTACTATGATACATTTATTTTTAAAAATCCTAAAATAAAAGAAACTATTTTAACCAGACTACATGAATTCAGCCAAGGAGTACAAGATTAAAACTGAACACCATCCAAATTCTAAATTATACCTCCAGCTCCAAATATACACAGCAAGTCAGTCTTGTTCTGCTTTACTTACCAAAGCACACTTATGATTGGAAATAAACACCTCAGTTTCTAGGATCCAATCATATTTTAATGTACATTTTATATGCCAGGTGCTGAGTGATATAAAATAGATTTTCCCTTTGTGCTTTCTCTGGAATTATTCAGTATATAATGAGAGAAACAGCGAGATAAACAGCTAATTGTAATACTGTACAGTGAAAGTGTCGTAAAGATATAGGAGGAATGTCATGGAATGATTGAGGCAAAGCCTCTGAACTCAGTCTAACTGCATCACAAAACCCCAGTTTTGTGATTTTACCTTGTGGTGAGATTTAGGCAAAGTATTTAGCCTCTCTTTGCCTTAGTTCATTCATACATAAAATGGGATTAATGAATCTCATAGGTTTCAGTGCCTGTAGAATGTTTAGCATGCAGCCTTGAGCAAACAAAGTGCTCAGCAAATTTAGCTCCAACAGCTAGCTACAAACAAAATGCTATGAGGAAGAGTAATGTAAGCTTGATGGCAGAAACAAAATTTTGTTTTTCAAGCTCTCCCAAGTGCCAAACACATAGTAAGTTCTCAGTACATCACTCAAGTCAATTAATAATTGAATGAATGAATGAGTCATGAATTCTGCAGAGTATTATAGAAGGTGTCCCAGGTCAGCATTTGAAACTGGTTTGTAGGATGAGGAGGGAATCACCAAGTGGAGAAAGAAGAAAAAAACAATTGTGGGGAAAGATACCTATCATGAGAGAGGAAATTGGGAATTATCCAGTGTGGTTAGAGCTTTTCGTACAGAGGGTGATGTTACCCATTTAGGAAACATGGAGATTCCAGAAAAACTTTCTTAGAAGCTTTGTTTTAAATATGAGAAACAGGCTTTAAGTCAGTGCCCCCAAAGTCTTATTTGTGTTTTCTTAAAATTGCTCCACCTGTTCCTGACCTCAAAGACTAGAAAACTAAACTAAAGGAACAGGGCAGTGGAATCAGCAATTAAGAACTGTGTTTAGGATTTTATTTCCAAGATTTTTAGGAAATGAAGAATTTTTTAAAATAATAATGTCACTGAATTCTACTTCTCTGGTTTTGCTCTCTCATATTCTACTTACGTGATTTTTCAATCTCAAGTAACACAGGGAGCTGCTAAAATTCAGATCTCTGAATCTGGCCAAGATTTTTACCAAACTTACTAAGCTAGAATTTCTGGGTATAAGGAACTAAGAACCTATGTTTTAAACATGTATCTCATCTGACATACATGTTCAGAACCTCCACAGATGTGATGAAAATGAAAATACAAGACCTCCCCACATTCCACTCTGTTTTCCCTTCTATCTTGCTGTGCTTAGCTATTCTAGTACACAGGGGACAAGGGGGAGAGGTTCTGGGGGGTGTCCCTGGAGGAACAGAGTATGAACTATGATTATAGCGGAGGAAGTAGATGGGAGGATGGATGGGAAGGGCTTGTGGACATTCTATTTCTAGGACTTGTAGGTGTTCATAGATCATTTCTATTTGTTTAAAGCAATCCCATCAATATTTCCTTTTGATTTCTTAAGATCTGTTTTTTCCCTGTGTCTGGAGATAAAAGAATCAAGCTTAATCAGTTCACTGTGTGAATTCAGGTTCTTGTCCATGTACTTTTCCCCCAAATTCTAGAGATATGAAAAGTGTTTCTTCTTGAGACACTGAATTTCTTCCTCCTTCAATTTGTCTTAGAATTTCTATAAATGAAGGCAGAGACTGCAAATGTGAGTATTTTCTCTTTGAAAGATAAACTTCAAAGTTTGCAACTTTTTTTTTTTAAAGTTCAAGATAAGGAAGATAGTCACTCATTCTGTCATATCTGGAGGGATAAGAGAATAGAAAATTATTAAATTTCTCAAGTTTAGAATCTTACAGAAACCATTCTGACTTGTATTTATTATTGCTTAGGAAAAGGCCTTTTAACAAATTGTCGTTTTTTTCTTCTTTAATAACAAAGTGGAAGTCCTTGGCATAGGTACTGGAAATACCAAAGTGCTACCCAATTCCTATTTATGTATGTGTCTCAGTGCTTAAATAAATTCAGGCCTTGGCTCAGTGGTAAAGAATTCGCCTTCCAGTGTATGAGACATGGGTTTGATCTGGGTCAAGAAGGTCTCTCGGAGACAGAAATGACAACTGACTCTAGTATTCTTGCCTGGGAAGTCCCATGGACAGAGGAACCTGGTGGGCTACTGCCCATGGGATCACAAAAAGAGTCAGACATGACAGCAACTAAACAATAGCAACAAAGCACCTTATGGATGAATTCTTAGGTAGCCTTTAAAAATCAAGTTTACTTAAAATAATAAAGGGAAAAAATATTCTTCATTTTGAAAACTGGGATGCAAAACAGTATGTGATGATCACAATTTTGTTAAATATCAATCACATGGGTACACATGTACACACCCACAAACATATATTCACACAAGAAGGAAAAAGAGAGAAAGGAAATTTACCTGAGTTTAATGACATTTCTCTTTCAGTAGGGTGATTATGTGTAAATTTGTTATTTATGACTTTTTATTACTATCCTTCTTTATCCTTCTCAATTTATTTTTATTATAATCCCATGGTAGTTTCCTAATCAGGAAAAATTATAGCATTTTTGTCTTTACACGATGAGCTTTTTTCAATATTGTTATGAGTATATTAACTGGTGATACGATTCTGAATTTCCTGAGATTTTTATAATTTTTACAGCTCACCCCCCAGTTGGCTTTCAATGTCCTTAGGAAGATTCTTTGGAGAAGGCAATGGCAACCCATTCCAGTACTCTTGCCTGGAAAATCCCATGGGTGGAGAAGTCTGGTGGGCTGCAGTCCATGGGGTCGCTAAGAGTCGGACACGACTGAGCAACTTCACTTTCACTTTTCACTTTCATACATTGGAGAAGGAAATGGCAACCCACTCCAGTGTTCTTGCCTGGAGAATCCCAGGGACGGGGGGAGCCTGGTGGGCTGCCGTCTATGGGGCTGCACAGAGTCAGACACGACTGAAGCGACTTACTAGCAGCAGCAGCAGCAATAGGAAGATTCTTGATCAGAACTCAGATACTGCCCTTAAACTTCTAGTTCTAATTCTGTTTTGCACTGGAGGACACCAAGTAGGGAAGTACTAGTTTATGGCATCTAAATGGAAGTAACCAAGCAAAGCTAACTGCAGGACACTGGGCATCCCTGCATTCAGCTGAGATAGGTGTCACTGTCTTAGATACTTCAATCTGAAGACGGTTCATTTCAGGAATCATTAATATTTCACCTTGTAAAACACTGAGTTTGCCGATCATGTTTCAGGAATTGGGAATTTAAATCTGTTTTGGAATGACAGCTGATTTTGAGGTATTTGTATTTTAGCATAGCACTCTAGGATCAAGTTTTTTTCTGATAAGAAAAGAAAAACTAGATTCCTGGGTGTTGAAGCAGCTAGCCTAAACATAGAAATCCATTCAAATTACCTGGACACTCATTTCTCTGAACTCCTACAGTGGCCAGTGGATAATTGTAATCTCTCTCAGTCCCTGTGGCTAGACTTGCAGCGCTGAGAATTTTCCTAGGAATAGCAGAAAGTCAGGTCAATATTCCAGATGTTTCCAATGATCCCAACGTCTGGTGTGGTGGCAAGGCCTATCCAGATGGTCATTTAATATTTAATCTTTTGCCTGGATGTTGGCTACCATCTGTACACTCAGGCTTAGAACCTAACAGGGCATCAGTCAACACCACATTGGCTGTTAATTAGAGACTTACTTGAGTACATTTTGTCCTCTGGGTACCTGCTGTTTCAGTAATTGTCCACCGAGACACATTTACCTGAATATCCATGGTCACTTAGAAGGCACTTGGCACTCATACACTAATAGTTTAATTTCTCCCACTTATCCTTCAGCATGTGATCTTTCATTTATTCACCAGGCTTTTATTATTTCCTTTTTAAAATTCTGAGGATTGTTGGGAAGAATCTCATAAATGTGGCTTGGAGGTTGTCCAAATTTAGGTATTACCCATCTGAGCAATTTCTGTTTGCTGGTGAATGAAGTCACCTGTTATACTCTTGCTCCTATGCAGTATGGCGGCTTTTCCTGTTATCTATTCTTGGTTTTCTGTCCTCCTCTGGGCAGCAAGAGATCTTTTAAAATCCCCTTAGGATAACATTTGAAATCTTTATCATGGCTTAGAAGTCATCTAAGGTCCGATCCTTGATTTCTCTCTTGCTTTGTTTTGTTTTACTTTTGTCACACTTCCTTTCTTTTCTTCTAAAGTAACATTTCTTCTCTAACATCTAAACTTTCACACATTCCTGGATTCCAGCTTCCCTGTCTCTCTGACTCAGTAAATTTCACTTAGGTCTGAGACGAAACCTCCTTTGCTTGGAGAAGATGTCCCGAAAACCCCAAGCAAGGTCAATATGACTTATCTATACATCATTAGTGTCCTGATTTCCTTTTATATATCCCACCCTGTCTGTAATTATTTCTTTACAGTCTTCCCTCTGGACTGTATGATCCTAAGGATCAGTGACTGTGTATATTTAAAAAATGTGCATCCTAGTATCTGGCACATAGTAGCATTTGCAAATATTTGCAAATTAGTAAATGACAATAAAAGAGATGTTTAACTTGACAAGTTTAGAATCAATGTAAGTATTGAATCAATGCTTCAATGAATCAATGATTTGATATCAACAAATATTTTCTTGAGTATTTCTCCTATTTGCCAGGCACTATGTGAGATACAAAAAAGTAGTATATAGTCCCTTTTGCCAAAAGATGTATCGAGTTAAAATACTTGCTATATGATGACCACTGTAGCAGTATATAGCTTTTGCAAATTTAATCTATAGGCATACAGTTATATTAATGACTGTATGAATGATTATTTTCCATTCTTTCTTTCTCCCTTGCTGGTTTCATCATGATTATGGTTTCAATGGAGACTTATGATGTTGGGTTCTCAGACTTCTCTTCTAAAGTGTATGTATTCTCTCCATTTTAAGGAGTACTTTGGCACTTACTGGCCTTTATTGTCTCAATCTAAGGTGCTATCTCCATCTAGCTCAGCTGTTCCTCTCTTTTTATGAAGCTATGGGACAGGGAAGAAAAATTTCTACTGTTTTATGATACCTGGGTTACAGGCCTGCCTGCCACTTCCTCTTTGGATTGAAGATAAAGGAGGAATGGACTGAAATCAATCTTTAATTCCTCCTGAAGCTAAGCACCTGCTAGAGAGAGGAGAGAACAATTTTACCTTGTGGTCAGCCAGGCATGTGGTATGGTGATAGAGATTTTTAGAAGAACTTGACCAATCTGTTCTGCTGGTCTGGCACTTGCTTAAGGTTTTAGCTTGAAAATATTATTTCTTCACTCAAATCTAGTGTTAAATTCTGTTTTTCCAGATAGGTTAACATAACTTGATTTTTCAGGTTGATTTTTAACTAAAGACCAGTGTGAAGTTAGACTACACTAGAGATATTTGACTTAAGATGACCACACTTGAGGTGCTTGTCTAGGATAGGGCAGTACAAAGAGAAATCAGTCAGAGGGTATCTATGGGGTGTTTGTGGTGGAGTGGGAAGGAGAATAAGGATGGGAGTCAGGGTAGTTACTTGTAGCTGAGGAATCATAGCAAGAGCACTGTGCTTGAAGGTAGACAGACCTGCTTACTCTTGGCTTTGCTATAGATCAGCTGGATGATCTTGAGTACATCCCATCTCTGAGGCTAAACTTCCTACTTCATTGTATAAGAGGAATCCTCCTTGAAAGGATGACAGTGAGGCTCCAAATAGAAAAATATGAAAAATGTTTGTAAATGGTGGCAAACCATTCATGAGGTGTTCTACTGACAAAGCATTGAGTTAATGGGCTGTAGAGCCAGACTGCCTGGATCTCAACTGTGTCTGCACCACTTACAGCAGGCTGACCTTGAGTAAGGCACTTCCTTTCTTTGTCTATAAAATGAGGATGCAAAAAAAAAAAGAAAAAAAAAGGAATGCTAGGTATATTTACTTTATAAGCATGTGAGAATTAAACATGTTCCTATACATAAAGCTCTTGAAGCAATCCTGAAAGGCTGTGTTTAGCTCAATAGAAGTTAGATGTGATAGTAATAATGGTGATGATGATCAGGAGGATGATGGTGTGGGTGGTGGTTAGCAGAAGCAGCAGCATCAAGAGGTACTCAGTGGGTAAGAGTGAAAACTCAGGAGATACCCAGCTGAGTTCAAATCCTGGTCCACCCCTTGTTAGTAAACAAGATGCCCCATGTCTCTGCTCCATTTCCTCATTTGTAAAATGGGGATTTAATACTGACTATTCAACAAAATATTTAGGAGATTAACATAATTCATACTTAGCTCACACAGTGCTTGGCACATGTTAAGTATCCAATACATTTTGGCAATTATTATTGAAAAGTCAGTGTTAACAAAGACTGAGAATTAACAAGACTGGGGAAAGATGAACATAAAACCGTGAAAAATGAGAAAGACATTAAGATAATTTCCCAGGGATATCAGCTTTCTCTAGTTTCTGGATCTTAACTCAGTATGTCTTGTGGCTGTTCCTACTCTTTGCCACCTCTTCTATCCCCTTTTTGTCTATTTAGGTGACATAATTTGAATGTTTACCACATGCCAGGCAGTGGGGCTCAACATTTTACAAGTGTTGTCTCACTTTATCCTCTCAGTGTCTCTGTACCATTATCACAGTTTATGAATGAGAGGTACGAAGCACAGAGAGGTTTAGTTACCTTGTCCAAGGACACAGAACTAAGAAAAAGTAGAGCCTAGAGTAGAATCTGGCCCTAGCCACTCCTCATCATAAGGCCACACTGCCTTCCATTCCATATTCCCACAGAGCCTATGACCCTGTCGGGGCCATTGGGCTGGCTTCCTGCCAGCTCACACTTCAGTAGCAATATTTTCTGCTCATGCCCCAGTATGGCTTGCAGCCTTTTAGAGGCTGTTTAAATTCATGGGGTCGCAAAGAGTCAGACACAACTGAGCAACTGAACTGAACTTAAGCCTTGCTGAAAACCTAAGTAAGTGCTTGAGTTGACTAATGACTAAGGCACTCTGGGGATACAGAACAATAGTCATTCTCTTAGAAGGCAGAAGTGCACAGTTCTCAAAAGACTTCCAAAAGTAGACCACCCTGAGATCTCTTTGACATTGTGAAAGTGAATTATACTGAGCCCCAGTGTCTCATCTGTAAAATGTGGATAATAATACTTGTTCAAGCAAGTTGCTGTGGTCATCAAATAGTCTAACATGTGTCAAGTGGTTAAGCCTAGTATTACCATTTATGAGGCACCTACTGTACAGCATGGCAAATCAGGTTAATTTATCTTGCTACCAGATAGTGTACAAGAGTATAAATCCAGAATTTGGCCTGGGTTTGGGTGTTAATATCTTCTTTGAGGGGAGACACTGAAGAACTTGTGTCCCTAGTTTGTGCTCTCTAGCCTCTGAGCCTATCTTCTGGTTCAGTGATAGGACTCTTGCATGCCCTCATGAATGTATCCAGATGTCCAAAACAGTCTGTCTAACGCTGATTCAATGGCTTCCTGCAGGATTCATGTATGCTTCAGAGCTTCGTACGAGGTGAGGGCAGAGGAAGAGGATCAGCCTGGGAATCAGGAGCTGGGACCAACCCCAGCTTGGCCACCACCAGCATTGTGTCCTTGTGCCCTTTTCCCCATCTGTGAAATGGACATTGAGGAAGAAAAAAAAAAACTTCCCAGAGTGATAGCAAGCAGTTAACTCTCAGCAAATATTTGCTGAGCACCTACTGTATGCCCAGACACCATGTTGGGCATTAGAGATCCACACATAAAGGAAGCATTCTCTGCACAGTGGACAACAAGTGCCTTTCACTGGTAGGGAAGCCACATGAAACACCATTCTTCCTGCCAGATCCACGTGGTCACACCTGGAGTTGTAGTATTTTGGCTAAATCATTAAGTGCACAGGAAAATGAATACGCTTTGTGGTTTTAAATGTGGCATTAAGCCTCCCCATCTCTTACTAACTCATCTATAAATGCCACCTCTCCCTTAGAGCTTCCATGAAAACGTTGGGGGATAATATATGTTTCACAGAAGTTATATTTTTAAATGATTAATACATTTTTCCTTTTAGCTTTTGAGAGTACAAGACCTTCTTGTTTGCATGGGACATCTATCTTGGGAAGTACTCATGAAGCAATGTGAGCATGAGGAAGGATGTATTAGCGTTTGTTTCAGGAAAAAAAAATACAAAGAGAGAAGGGGTGATATTCAACCTCTGACATTTAAAATAGGATTTTTCAGAATGGTTTGATTTGCTTCCCGGATGTTGCAGGAACACTACCTAAGGGACAGTTTAAATTATTATTATTATTAAGCTCAAAATGGAATTGGAACAAGAATTGTTATTTTTTTTCTTCTTAAGCAAAGCATTGGGCCTTGGAAGGAAGACTAGATAAATTGTAGACAAATTGAATAAGTTATATTTGCTCTGCACATCTGGTTTGAAAACTGAATTAAATTTGTACCTAGCACAGTTTTGGGAACATAGTCAAGAGTTGCAATTATTATGTTTGCTCTCTGAATTTGTAATAATTACAATGGAATTATGCAAAGCAAAAAAATGATGCACAGTCCAAAAATCATTTATATTTAACTTTTTCTGGTAACATATAAGGAAAGGAAACCACGTAGGCTAAGAGCTCATTGAAGGCAGGAGGTGTATCTTTATCACCCAGCATAGTCCTTAGAATGGAGTTGGCAGTCAATAATAAATGAAAGAATTAATAAATTACTCCATATGTGGGCATACTCCATATGTGGAGAAGTAAAACTACTAACTCACTCAACTTACTTGGGATGGTATTTGGCAGTTATAACAAAAAAATCCCAACCCCTGGTGGGTGGTCTTAAGTCTCTGAACTAGTTGTTTAACCCTGGCCAAGCTATTTAACCACTCTGCAGGCCAGCTGCTTCTATCTGCAAATGGAACAGATTATCTGCCAACCTCACAGGTTCATTGTGAGAACTGAATGAGAACATTGTATGGGAAAGCAGAAAAATGCTAGAAATATGAAATGCTTCATTCCCAAGAAAGCTTAAGATGAATAGACCACCTGTGGAACTCTGAGACTTGGCTGTTGTTTCATTCCCAGGAGGACCAAGGCATTTTAAGAGATTATTTCATTATTCTTCCCTACCTAAGATTTAGAAAAGGTGCAGTCTTAATGACATCTGTTTTTATTTTTATTTTCCATAAAATTGAGTGATTAACATCCCATCCCCTCAGAAATCCATGAAGTCAGCTAGAGAGTATGATTTGAAATTGTTTCTCTTATTTTTAATCAAGACTTAATTCATACTAACAGTTCCTAAATTTCTGGCCTCAGTTGGGCATCTTTTAAAACCAGACTGAAATGAAGCTTTATGACTTAATGACAAAGCAAAGTATTCATTCTTGTCACTTCAGTCAAAAACAGATGAGGCAATTTGAACAAATTTCAATGTAGACATTGTGGTCTGGAGCTAAAAGTCCAACCATTCTCTGACATCCACATATCATCTACCTTCTCCATGTCTGTGACTGAGCTATTAGGTTGGTACAAAAATTATTGTGGTTTTGCATTGTTGAACTTTGCCATTTGATACTGGAGTACATTCTTGAATAAATGAAGTTATGTTATACATGATTTTAATGCATATTTTTTGCTTTATGTTTTTTCTAAGGATTTATTACTTGCTATAATTTTATATTTATTTTAGACTATAGAAATGATGTTAGACAAAAAGCAAATTCAAGTGATTTTTTTATTCGAGTTAAAAATGGGTCATATAGCAGTGGAGACAACTTGCAACATCAACAACACATTTGGCCCAGCAATTGCTAATGAATGTACAGTGCAGTGGTGGTTCAAGATGTTTTGCAAAGGAGACGAGAGCCTTGAAGATGAGGAGCATAGTGGCTGGCCATTGGAAGTTGACAACGACCAACTGAGAGCAATCATTGAAGCTGATCCCCTTACAACTATTTGAGAAGTTGCCAAAGAACTCAGCGGCAACCATTCTATGGTCATTTGGCATTTGAAGCAAATTGGAAAGGTGGAAAAGCTTGATAAGTGGGGGCTTCATGAGTTGCCGCCCCCCCCCCAAATTGCCATTTTTGAAGTGTCGACTTCCTTTATTTTGTGAAACAACAATGAACCATTTCTTGATTGGATTGTGATATGTGATGAAAAATAGATTTTATACTACAACAAGTAATAATCAGCTCAGCGATTGGACCAAGAAGGTCCAAAGCACTTACCAAAGCCAAACTTGCACTAAAAATAGGTCATGATCACTGTTTGGTGGTCTGCTGCCTGTCTGATCCACTACAGCTTTCTGAATCCCATTAGAGAAACCATTACATCTGAGAAGTATGCTCAGCAAATCTATGAGATGCACTGAAAACTGCAATATCTGCAGCTGGCATTGGTCATCAGAAAGGGCTCAATTTCCCATGACAATGCCTGACCACACACTGTACAACCAATGCTTCAAAAGTTGAATGAATTGGGCTACAAAGTTTTGCCTCATCTGCCATATTCACCTGACAGAGCTCTCTCCAACAAACTACCACTTCTTCAAGCAACTTTTTGCGAGGAAAACACTTCCACAACCAGCAGGAGGTAGAAAATGCTTTCTGAGAGTTCACTGAATCCTGAAGCATGGATTTTTATGCTACAGGAATAAACAAACATTTTTTTTTTTTGGCAAAAATGTGTTGATTGTAATGGTTCCTATTTTGATTAATAAAGATGTGTTTGAGCCTAGTTATAATGATTTAAAATTCACGGACCGAAATCACCAACCTAATACATACAATGCCTTTGCCTGGTAACAAAAACGAGCAATTGAAAAATTCAGAAAATTTCACTGTGAAGCATAGTAAAAGCAACAGAAGATCTCTGAAAAACTATCCTAAGATCAATAGCATCAGTGTTACTCAGTTATTGATGTGCACCCACCATTCTGCCCAGCTTTATTACCCATCACCCTTAAGTCAACTGTCCCTCCCATCAACATTCTCTCTCCCAACTACGACATTTTCTACAGCCAGTACTTTTCAGTGTATCTATTCTCCATAATACTGGCTTAGGGATAGCACCAAATTTTGTTGCATGAATTGTTAATGTATTTATTGGTTTCCCAGAATCTACTTTTGTCTACTTTGGCATTTCCTTTGGAGGAGGAGCCATGTCTTCTCTCTTAGTTCCTGTTGTTTGGGTGGGCTTGACTCCAATCTTAGATGCATAAGTGGGCATGTGACCTATGCCTGTGCAAACCAGCATGTCTTTCCTTTTGCCTCAGGATTTGGTTTAAGAATGGGTGCATGACCCATCTTGGACCAATAAAAACTAGGCCCTTGTTCAGATTGTAGGGAATAGAAGAAAGAAGCATAACTTTTTTTTTTTTTTTTCCTACATTTGAATCTGGGAGGTTTTTAGCCTGGGGCTGACATGCTCCTGTGTGGGATTTGAGATGAAAACCAGCATAGGGTGAGAGGAGGGAGGAGGTAGGGGACAGAACCAAGAAATGGAAAGAGACTACTTGGATGATCTCTGAGCCTCTGGATCTAGGCATTCCCAAAGCTGCATGTTTCCCCTTCTGTGTAAGCTCATGATTTTCCTTTTAAATTGAGCCAGTTCGAATTGAATTTCCTATCTATAGTGAGAGACTTCCTCATTTTGTCATTTAAAGTCCTGCATCCCCAGAAACCTCTCATTTCTGGGCAAACTGGGATGACTGGTTATTCTGTTCATTGGCAACAAAAGAGCCCAAGCTGATGCAGATGTATATGATATAGTCCTTACAGTTGAGGTGATGCAACATTACAGTGCTGTGTATTGATGCGATGGGATATGGGGCAGGGTCTGGCACAATTTGATCTAAGAAATAAGATAGTAGCACGGAGTCAAATAGGGCAGAACAAAGTCAAGGCATGAAAGAGAGATTGCCTCTTTCCCAGAACCTCTGAGAACTTTGCTTCGGATTATCTGAAAAGGACAAGGTCAGGCAGTAGTGTTCTGATTAACTGGCAGAAACCGAAGAGTTGACAGGAAATGATAACGCTATTCTGTAAATGTGTCCCCCATACACATATATACTCTTTTTCTGTGCTATATTATTGTAACTACTGCTCATGTATTTTGGTGTTACTTTGAATCTTTTTGTCAAGGCATTAAAATTCTAGTTTTCAAATGTGTGACATGACAATTAAAGGATATAGAATAATTACCCTGACCCTTGATAGCTTCTTCCATGATGTATAGTTTGTGTGTAGACTTTACTTCTTAATTTTAAGACTTTTAAGTGCAGACATAAGTCTTGCTTAAATTACATTCTTCTTCCACACCAAGTCAGTTTGAATGTGGGTGGCAGTCTAATATTTTTGGAACAAATTAATCTGAAACCTTTTAGAGCATAGTGATTTTACATATAGAATTTGAAGGAGTTTAAGACACTCTACTGAATATGGGTTCTTTTCAGATGTTAAGTTCTCAGGATTTTTTTGAGATGACTGGATCGAATTTGCAGGGGTTCAAGCTATCCATTGGGAGCTGGAAAAGCTGCAGATGATTTTTTAACCTTTGATTCTTAATGGGCAGAGAAGGTTTGTGTCTGCAACAAAGAAGCATTTCAGAAGTGGCAGCTTTGTTTGATGCCAGTGGGGGTGAGAAGTGTTAGGTAAAGGAATTATAATAAGATTTCTTTTTTTGGAGAGCGGAAAAATAAAGATAGATAGAGACCCAGGGAGGAAAAGAGAAATACTGCAGTTTATAAAAAGTCAAAGATCTCTCTATTCTTATCAGCTCAGTAGATGATCTGAAGCTGAAAATCAGAGACTGTAACTCTGTGCCTAGAGGCGCATTTTATTTTTTTTTAACCTTACTAGAATTTAAATGAGTCAGATCTTAATGCTTTTAAATTTAATCTTATGTGATATTTGGATTATCATGAATTCTCATGATACTATACATAGCCATATAACTCACAGCATAAGACATTTATGCGTATGTTATACACATGTATGCATAGGGCTATATATATTCATTCATATAAATACATTCATATAAATACTTGTATATATATTCAGAAGGATTTTGAACAAATGCCTATAGATAATTGTATTTAAGAACTTAACAAAATGCAAATTTCATCAACATGACTCAGTAGTATTGAATCTATGATTCTAGCAACTCATTGTCCATGATGACTTAAGAGTCAGATAATTCTGCTTCTTGGGGTTTCACATGACATCAGGGTTTAATGTAGTTCGCATAGACAGAGACGTTGCTTTCTTCAAAGATGTACACCCTAAAGATTTTTCTGAATAAGAAAGATTAATCATTTCTCCCTGTCTACAGTCCCCTTCTTTTTAAATCTGCCTTTGATTCCTTTCTGACAATCAGCTTCCTTCCCGAGGGTGAGATTGTGAGGAGCCAGTTAAGGCCATGGGTCTTTGCTCAAATTCTGGTTCTGCTATTATTATTTCCATGACTTTCAGTTCTTCATCCTAATAGGCCTTCATTTTATAAGTGAGGTTATTCGTAAGGACTAATTTGGAGTTTTTATGAATTAATACATATCAGTCCCTAGAACACTGCTTGTCATGCAATTGTTAGGTAGTTAGAATAGGGAAAAGGAGTCCAAAATGGCAGTGGCTAAAAGATAAGGAAGGGAAAAGCCCGCGAAAAAAGAACAAAGGAAGGTCCGAGGACTGGAGTGAGAACTTCAGGCAGGACAGCCCAATTTGTATAGGGCAGGCCCAGGGAGAAGAAAAAACATATAAAAAGAGGAGCCAAGGGCTCTCTCTCTCTCTCTCTCTCTCCCGTGCACTGGGGTGCTGTTCTCTTCATGTCTTTGGATCAATGTACCCTCACACCTCAAAGATGGATTTTCCTGCTATCTCTTAAATAAAATAGAGCTGTAACACTGAGCTGTAACACTGATTTGTCTAAGAGCTATAAAACGGTCTGTCCAAGACCCAAGAGCTGTGACACACCAAGAGGGCTTTAATGTCCATCACTCCAAATCTTTATTGTGACGAGACAAAAACTAAGGAGCAAACACTCGCATGACACGATGATGTATTAGCTTCTGCTAATATGGCTCCAAGGCCACCCCCTTTCAGTTCAGTTCAGTCACTCAGTCGTGTCTGACTCTTTGTGACCCCATGAATCGCAGCACGCCAGGCCTCCCTGTCCATCTCCCAGAGTTCACTCAGACTCACGTCCATTGAGTCAGTGATGCCATCCAGCCATCTCATCCTCTGTAATACCCTTCTCCTACCTTCANTTGATTTAGGTTATACCTGAATGGTCTAGCGGTTTTCCCTACTTTCTTCAATTTGAGTCTGAATTTGGTCATAAGGAGTTGATGATCTTTAGTGAGTGACAATTGGATTAGAATGGCTACCTTCCTGGGAATATGTATTTATGTCATAATATCATTTCAGAATTCAGTTCTATAGGTTCTATAGTATTTGTTTACTCTGGTTAGTTTCAACTGATAAAACAAAATCTAATTGTGATTTAATACTGCATAGAGTTTTTTTTGTGTGTGTGTGTGTCACCTAGTATACCAGGGTCATTTAACAGAGAGCTCTGGACCTTATGAAAACCAGAACAGGGATCACTATGCTTCAGTCATAAGTACTGATAAACAAGCAGAGAAAGCTTAGTTTGAGGGGAGCTTAATAGATACAAAGTGTTGAGCAAAATACTTTATATGTATTAACTCATTTAATCCTTATAATGCCTTGAGGTAGNGACCTTATGAAAACCAGAACAGGGATCACTATGCTTCAGTCATAAGTACTGATAAACAAGCAGAGAAAGCTTAGTTTGAGGGGAGCTTAATAGATACAAAGTGTTGAGCAAAATACTTTATATGTATTAACTCATTTAATCCTTATAATGCCTTGAGGTAGATGCAAAGAGCTGACTCATTGGAAAAGACCCTGATGCTGGGAAAGACTGAGGGCAGGAGGAGAAGGGGATTACAGAGGATGAGATGGTTGGATGCCATCACTGACTCAATGGACATGGGTTTGGGTGGACTCCGGGAGTTGATGATGGACAGGGAGGCCTGGCCGTACTGCAGTTCAAGGGGTCGCAAAGAGTCAGACACAACGGAGTGACTGAAGTGAACTGATGTACTATTTTACAGAAGAGAACACTGAAGCACAGGTTAGTCAGGATGGAAAGCTAGAAAGTCTAGTACCAGAGTCCACACTCTTGCCTACTATGTATACTGATGTTGAGTACATTGGCAAATGAGTGAGAGAGGTGAAGAGAGAGAATAGACATGGGGAGGGGACAGGCTGTGTCTGGCCACGTCTCCTAAGATCTACTTCCTACTTATGGATTCAGTGATTTACTATTACAACATTTCAAGAAATATTCTTCTGTTCTATCTAGTTTGAATGGGTTACTCTTTTTTTTTTTTTTTGAAAGCATCAGTATCTTATTTTATTATAATTAATGTAAGCATTTGATGCCAAAGAAATGAAGGTGATTTTACAAACTGAATTTTGGCAAGTCCATGTAATTTTCATTTCATTATAATTTTATATCACATTAGTTCAAATGCAGTTCTTGATGCTACTCCAACATTGCTCCTTTGGAATTATTTCAGTCATCCTTAACATGTGATTTACCAAAGACTTTGAATCTAAAATAAACATAAAATTTAAAATTGGGAACTTTTAATTATGAATGGGGTAAGTTATCAGATGATGGTTGGGGCTGTTAATTTCCAAGGCACTTTGTTGAAATGTTTTTTCTGATACCTGAGGTGTAAATGACAACCTTCAAAAAACATGGGCAAAACCAAAGTGCAGTGAAGAAGCCTCTGCCACTTAATCCTCCCATAGTCCTTAAGCCTTTAACAGAAGCTAGGCAAAGCAACTTTCCTGCAAATTAAGTGGGTTTCCAGTATTTCCATGTAGTTGAGCTTTCAGAGATAGACATTCAAACATATCATTAGGATATACCATCTTGGCTCTGATTGCATTAATTATGCCTGAAATGTTTAGTACCTATCCAAGTCCAAGGGTGGAAGAACACATAAACAGGTATGGTAATCGGCAAGAGCAGACTGTAAAAGCACAGTGCTAGTGCAGCCCCGTGGGAACTTTTCTTTCACAGAGGCCAAGTAAAACAGTCCTGCCAAAGATTACCAATGGAATAAAAACAGTCAACATAGGAAGAGACAGAAATATTCTTCTCCTCCACTTGTTACCTGCCACTCTGACTTTTTAAAATGTAGATGGCATTTACAATATTTAGTTGCATGTTGTTGTTTTTAAATATGATCTAATGTTCAGACGGTAAAGAATCTGCCCGCAATGTGGGAGACCCGGGTTCAATCCCGGAGTTGGGAAGATGCCCTGGAGGAGGGCATGTCAACCCATTCCAGTGTTCTGGGCTTCTCTGCTGGCTCAGAGGGTAAAGTGTCTGCCTACAGTGCAGGAGACCTAGGTTCAATCCCTGGGACGGGAAGATCCCCTGGAGAAGGAAATGGCAACCCACTCTAGTACACTTGCCTGGAAAATCCATGGACCAAGAAGCCTGGTGGGCTACAGTCCATGGGGTCGCAAAGAGTTGGACACAACTGAGCGACTTCACTTTCACTAATGTTCCATTTCTTCTTGCTTCTTATTTTGATGTGTCATCCTAGCTGCCTGTGGTATCATGTTGGGAATCCCATCAATAATTGAATAGGCTATTCCTAAGCAGAGACATTACTTTGCCGACTAAGGTCCGTCTAGTTGAGGCTATGGTTTTTCCAGTAGTCATGCATGGATGTGAGAGTTGGACTGTGAAGAAGGCTGAGCGCCTAAGAATTGATGCCTTTAAACTGTGGTGTTGGACGACTCTTGAGAGTCCCTTGGACTGCAAGGAGATCCAACCAGTCCATTCTGAAGGAGATCAGCCCTGGGTATTCTTTGGAAAGAATGATGCTAAAGCTGAAACTCCAGTACTTTGGCCACCTCATGCGAAGAAGTGACTCATTGGAAAAGACCCTGATGCTGGGAGGGGTTGGGGGCAGGAGAAGAAGGGGACTACAGCGGATGAGATGGTTGGATGGCATCACTGACTTGATGGACATGAGTCTGAGTGAACTCCAGGAGCGGGTGATGGACAGGGAGGCCTGGCGTGCTGCAGTTCATGGGGTCGCAAAGAGTCGGACACGACTGAGTGACTGAACTGAACTGAAGTCTTCATTAATCAATTCATTTGTTGATGCTTCATATCTGAGTGGCTTCTTGGAGAACAGGCACACTAGGAACTCAAGTAGCACTGGGTCAAATGTGTGGGGTGGTTTCTCCTTCCTCTCATTCTTGTCTTGCAGATTGCGATGACCCTGATGCATACAGATACCTGGGGTGGGGGGGGCAGGGAGTTGGGGACCATGGATGGCAGCAGGGTTGTCCCTCACAGGACAGAGGCAAGCTGATCGCATACTCCATTCAGCATGGTCTGGTAGCCCACAACAGGGCCTCTGGGCGCCCTCAGCTACCCTATGAATGGCTTACTCTTATTTGCTGATTTCTGGCTCAGAGATTTCTTTCCTGCTTTTTGCTTAGGGACAGTTGGAGCCTATATTGACCAGAGGGACCCAAACTTACTCATGCATCAAATTGTCATGGAGGCACCTATAGACTGTGAACTAACCCTCCAACATGGCCGGCTGGAGAAAGAGCTGAGGTGACTGGTGTCAGTTTAAAGTTAGGCTTAGGATTCATGCTACCGAAGGGATGAGAGGCACAGGTCATTGTTGAAAGTAGGGTGGCATACTTTAGAACTAAGTTTTCTTAAAGAACATGTGAGGTACTGCCAAGAGGCAGTGGCACCACTGCCACCTCAGATTATTTGTATTCTAGTTTTTTGGCTCCTCAAAAATATTATCTCCATGCCAGCTTTCACTGTTCAAGTAAATGGGTAATTGGAATTGGACAGAAGATATTTTATATTAGGAATCCAGGCATCTCCATTGGAGATCCAAGTCACCAAAATAGGTCAGAGGCAGACTAAGTTTTTTTTTTTTTAAGTCACTAGGAAGTTAGAGGAAGAGGAGAGAGACAGCTGTGATGTCCCAAAAAGAAAGAAAGAAGAAGTAGCCTCTTTTTCATATGAAAATGAGATTCCCTGAAAGCTTTTGAGCATTGAAAGTGCCTCTAGTGGCCTGACTGCCTTTTAGTGGTGACACATTATTTGAAGAAATGCCAGAGTGAAAGAGGAGAAAATTACATTTGACCCATCAAATATAGGTAGCCACTGAAGGGAAAACACTAACACAAAAGTCTCTTGAGTCTACACAGTTCCTTCTGGTTGCCCCAATATTTTACTTTTTATCTAAGCTTTGCTCAAGTCCTGGTTGCACTGAAAATAGCTGAATTCCAGGCCTGCTGGCAATGAGCTGGGCTTCATTCTTCAGATGTGAACTCAGTTTCAAAATGAATCTCTCCCAGTGAAAATAAACAGGCAAAGAAACAGTGGGAATTTGTACAGTTCAGTTTGTGTACAGATTTAGGCGAATAGACTCATGCATCTGGAATAACAAGAGAGATTTTTTTTCCTCTGGGCAATGTAAAAAGGATAAAATTCATGACAACAATAAAGGCAAGCTAATTAACTGTAACAAAGCACCATTCTTACTATGGGTCTAGTCCTTTATATGAACAAAACTAATTGAGAGGGTTGTAGAGATATCAAAATATCAGAATCCAGGAATTTCAAAGCCTTGGGTGATTGTTACCTGCCACAATGTGAGCAAGCATTTTTATTTTCCCGCCTGCCAGGCTTTGTGTTTCCACCCTCATTCTCTGATTTTTCAAGCTTCCAGCTCCTTCTGCCCATGATTCTCTCCACTCTAACATTTCACCTTTCACACATTGGATTAGTGTTATATTGGGGGCAGGAATCAAGAGAGAGAAGTCAGAATGGAGGAGAGATTGAAAGGTGTGTTAGAAGATGCATCAGAAAGAAAATGAGCCTGTTGTCAAAGAAGGGCCTAAGAAACTAACTTCAAAGGTATGTGACCTATGCAGTCACCAGAGTCCTGTATTTAGAAGGAATTCACTCTTGGTTTAATGCTCTGCTATCACGATCTTGAAATGCTTAATAATTTTGAAAAAGGAACCTCACATTTTCATTTTTCATTGGGCCCCACATATGATATAGCTGGTTCTGAAGCCGGGCTGGGAGGATATCCCAAGGAGATGTCCAGAGGATGGCAGGGAGATAGCAAGTAGAAAGTTCTCCCAGATTATGAGAACTGGGTTGACCTGGGAGGTCCAAGTCATGAACTTACCAGGACTGAATTTCCACAACCAGAAAAGTGAAGGTAGGAAGCAAGAAAACCAGGAAAGTGTATGTGGTCTGACTGGTCCAGCCTAGGAAGCTACTATACTTCCCTTTCTACTTCATCAAACATAATGACACCCTCATTTCCATTCATAAAATTAAATTCATTTAGGTTAAGATTTTGTCTGGCCTTTAAAAAAATTGCACAATGCAGTTAGTCATAGCAGTCATTTATGTTTATTCAATCAGACAAGAAAATCGAAGGCCACTCTGCAAGGATCTGAGAAAGAATGCTTCAAGAAGAGGAATCCACATATGGAAAGGCTCTCAGAAGAGAACTAGTTTGGTGTGTTTGAGGAGTGGACAGAAAGCCAGCTTGACTGAAAGCTAGTGGATAAAGAAGAAAATAAAGAAACGTGAGATCAAAAAGTCAGTGGAGGTCAGATCACCTTGTAGTCCAGTGGAGGAATTTAGAGTCTATTCAAAAATAATGGAGACCATTATAGAATTTTATTGTAGGGGAGGGGTATGATTGGTTTACATTTTAGAAGCCTTATTTGTAGACAAATGACTATTGTGGTTTTACTGGCAAGAATGGAGACAGGAAGATGACTTAGAGCTGTGGAAGCGACCCAGGGGAGAGATAGGTAGCTACAACAAGAGAGGTAGCATGGAGATGATAAGAAGATGTGGGATTTGGGATAGGTTCTGGGGAAGGACTGATAGGACTTTCTAATGAATGGCTGTAGAATGTTAGGAACAAAAAGGAAATCTGAGTGACTCCTACATCATTGATTTGTGTAACTGGTGATGTTGTGGCCCCATTACTGAACATAGAATGGCTGCAAAGAGAGTTTTTCTGTATTGAAGGTGGGAGTGGGAAGCACAAATTCTAATTTGGTCCCTTTCCATTTGAGAAGCCCTTCGGCATCTAAGTGGAGATGTTAGATAGGCAGTTAGATATATGAGTGTGGTCATGAGAGAAGAGATGTAGGAGAATTATGAATGTCAGAGTGGTTTTTCAAGTCAAGATGGGATGAGAATTACATTGAGGATAGAATGTAAAAAAAGATGATGAGAGAGCCAAGGACAGAGCCATGGACTCTCCAAGACTGGCAGGCTAATGTGTTAGTAGGGGATTGAAAACAGGAGAGAGGCTGTCACAGAGCCAGAAATTAAAACATTTTTTAAAAGGGGGAACAATCAACTTTGTAAATATCCAAGGAGAATTCAAGATGGAACAAAAAATTAACCATTGACTTTGGCAAGATGAAAATTATAGTGACCTTGAAAAGGACCATTATGCCCAATCAGAATGGATAGCAAAGGATGAAATAAAGATGAACACCAAATATGTACAGTTCTCTTGTGACTTGAGAGAGAGTAAATGGATTAAGAGAGATTGGGAGGGGAGGAGAGAGAAAAGAAATAGAGCAGCAGCACCAGGACATGGGGCCAAGGAAGGGTTCATTTTGAAAATATTTTCTAAAATATTATTTTAAACCATATTTATACAGAGATGTAACTCATTTAGTAGAGGGGAAAAATCTGATAATGTAGATACACTAGTATGATTGAACTTCTGTTAATCAACCACTATTTCAGATTGGATTAGCAGTCTTTGTCCATTTTTTTCGGGGGGTGAGGGGGTAAATCAGTGATCCCATGACTGGTATTTCATACTCTGAAGCCCATGAATAACTGTGTTTTTCAGTTTGATCTATTGTTTACAAAGATGCAGTTGTAATTCATCTTCAAAACTGCTAAGCCTAATTTATAGACTGAATGTTGCCCTCCACCTCAGTCCATTATGTTGGAGTCCTAACCTCCAATGGATTATAATTGGAGATAACACCTTTAAGGATGTTCTGTAAAGTTAAATGAGATACTAAGTGTGGGGCACTAATCTAGTAGGTGCTGTGCTCAGTCATGTCTGACTCTTTGCAACTTCATGGACTGTAGCCCGTCAGGCTTCTGTGTCCATGGGATTCTCCAGGCAAGAATACTGGGGTTGGTAGACATTCCTGAACCCAAGTCTCTTGTGTCTCGTGCACTGGCAAGCAGATCCTTTACCACTGTGCCACCTAGGAAGCCAATAGGACTGGTATCCTTCTAAGAAGAGGAAGAGAGGTACCAGGAACATGCGCACTGAGGGAAAATACCTTATGTGACAACAGCCAGAACGTGCCCATCTGTAAGCCAAAGGCCATCGTCTCATCCTGTCCTATGACCTCCAAGGAAACCAAACCTGATGATATCTTAATCTTGGATTTCTAGCCTTCAGAACTGTAAGAAATAAATTTCTGTTTTTCAAGCCACTCAGTCTGGGTGTTTTGGTATGGTAGCCCTAGTCGACCAGTACAGCCTATTGTATTCATTACTATAGTAATGTAATGTAATGAAAACTACATAAAATGAAGAAACCATTGAAAAAATTGCTTGAAACATTAGCTGAATGCTTTGAAAAGACTTTTTTAGTAAGTTACTAAAAACATTTATCTATTGTTATGAGCAACACAACTATAAATAATTGGGGAACTCATAACAATCAAGGATGTTGGCCTCAGATTAATTTTAAGCATCTTTCCATTCTCCCTGCACTGAAAAGAAACAAAACTAAAATTTATAGATGACACAATGAATGCAAAAGAAGAACCAGAACTGTAAGTTTTGTCCTGCAAAAGACTGGCAAATGAATGAATGGTATACATTAGTTATAATTATTTTAATGATACCCAGCTTTAATTAGCATTTTGATTTATGGATCAAGTGTGGGCCCCAGCTGTATCACATTAGAAGACACTTGCCTCAGAGTACTTGAGAAAAGATGGGATCCAATGCACAAGGAAAAGTGTTTTCTTTGTTAAGAACAGGGATACTGCTTTCATTTTCACAAGCAGGGATTTAGGACATATGCTGTGGATAAGTTGGCAGAGTTGATAGTGGGAAGATGAGACTGTTCTGATCTCACTGCAACTTTTCCCTTTAAACTCTGAGGCAAAGTTATCAGCAGAGAGTAGAGAGAGAAGACTGTGGTAGAGGTCTGAGAAAAAAGAAAAGTATGAAATAGCCATTTTGAAGAGTGGGAAAGTTAATTTACTGAAGTATATAAGATTGCTATACAATATTGAATGCCCATATAATATTTGTGGTCATAAATTTTACATGAGTCCAGTTAGTACATTTGCTAACTGTTGCTAATTAACTCTTGCTAATTTTCTCCAGTAAAATTTATCTGCATAGGAGACTATGTACAGTAAAGGTATATTTGAGTGTAATTATGGTTGTTATTTGCTAGGCAAGTGTAACAGAAAGAGACTGGGGCAAAAAAAAAAAAGTGTTTTAAAAGCAGTTATTTGAGTGGTGTGTTACGGGATTTGGGCAGGATAATAAGAGGAAACATACTTAGGACATGAAGCAGAGACAATTTATAAAAATGATAGTAATGTGATAGAGAAGTCAATGGGGTTAAAGAACTGTTGGAGGGGAAATATTAGCAAGAAATTACTGTAAGGGTGAACAGCAAGTTCAAAGCATGAACTGGAGCTATTACAAGTGGCACAGTTTCTGGTGATAAAAATATGTCTAGGAAGTGACCACGTGAATGGCTGTCTGAGGTTAAAGTGGTTAAACAGCCCTTTGAGCTAAAGGACTGAGAAGCCAAAATGTCAGATGGGCCATCATGTGGAGGCTAAGGTCTACAGTCATGATGACAGAAGTGGTCCCAGAGGAGAAGTGAGTCAGGGCCCATTACTGATGCGTGAGAAAGAGTCATGAGAAGTTCAGAGATAACAGAAACGGTAGAGGTCATCAAGTCTTAGTGTCAATGACTTCTCAATACTGAGAGGAAGTTTAAATTTAATCATTGGAAAAGGAACTGGGCAATGTAAGAGCATTGCTTAGAATTGAGGGCCAACTCAGAATGCAGGAGGGAGGGGAAGTAGTCATTGAGGATGAATTTGTTTACATGCAAACCAGCAGGCTGACACTGTTTAGTCTTATGTGTGTACGTGTGTGTATGCACATAAAGACACTCTGGGGATGGCAGAATCCATCTCCAGATGAAACCAAATAGTTTCACTGGGTAGTAAGAGTCCACTCTTAAATCTCATTCCCAGAATGTCTACCTCAAAGCAGTGGTGCAGACATCCTCTGAGATGTTGATCCTAAGAATAGATGTAATGGCCATTCCTAGCTCCTGAAAGCTGGGCACTGGAGGGTTTCAGAGCCTGAACTCAGTTTGTGGTCTTCATCTACAAGGCCTTTCTTTGCCTTCAGCATCTTCTCATGTTGCCAGGTGGCATCTATGTCAGCCCACATTCATAAAATGAGAAGATAACTTGGTGCTCAGAATGCAAATGTGGTCACTGAATGGGAGCCAGAAATTAGAGCCCACAGTAAAAATACCTTAGGGAAGCAAAGGGATGTGACCTCTGTGTTACATTTAGTGTGAAATGCTACCCAGGGCAAAGGACAACAATTCTGAGAGAAGTCTGTAATTATAAATATACAAAGGAAAATTTATGGAGAAGATTTCTAGACCTTGGGCAAGTTAGTCAATAATTCATTTGGAGAAACTGCCTACGGTTCAATTTGGAAGAGTTTGGGTTATACAGTTTGTATTATTGCCAGGCTTGGCTCTTTTTACAATTTCTGTTTGAGCTGCTAGATATCACCTTGTCAGTGAAGGTGATAGTGATTGGCAGAAGTGAAGCTACAGACCAACTTTTCTCAGGAAAATGCCTCATAAGATTGTTATGTCTGCCACTTTCTGGAATGGGCATTTGGGATGAACTTCTCCAGTAAATGAACAACTAATCACTATAGTCAGTTTATCAAGGGTGCTCAAATTAGGTGACATGTAAACAAAACAACTGGTTAATGTCATGTTTTGCTGCACTCTTGTGGCAAAAAGCAGGCTCAGGGTAAGTTCAGCTTTAGACGGATTGCAAATATATCAACATAAGAGTTCCCAGTGTTGACTTTCCATATATCAGATGAGTGGTTGAGCTAGAAATTCTTTCAAACCCTACCCTGCACCCCGCCTCCAGTTCTAGGATTCCAATTCACTGCATCTCTTGGCCCAAATTAGCACATCTTTGCAAATAGAAGAGTTAGGAGTAGACATAGTCTAGTGAGTATGACTTTCAACTGAGAATGAGGAAAGCATTTGTATTGCCTTAGTGAAGTGTGACTGGGGTCTTTGAGGAAGACAGACTCAATCTCATAAGGTTATTGTGTTGATCAAGTAAGATATGATATGCAGAAACTGAAGCTTAGAGAGAGTATATGACTTCTTTTGATAACTAGAGCAGAACTCAAATCTAGGTGGCTTGCTGGAAGCAAAGCAGATGCCATCCCAACTAGTTTAAACATAACAACAGTTTATTTAAGACTGTTAGGTGACTCTTAGGCACAGAGACTACACTGAAGGGAAAAAAAGTCTCAATAGAGCCTCTTGATGAAAGTGAAAGAGGAGAGTGAAAAAAACTGGCTTAAAACTCAGCATTCAAAAAACGAAGATAATGGCATCCAGTGCCATCACTTCATGGCAAATAGATGAGGAAATAATGGAAACAATGACAGACTTTATTTTCTTGGGCTCCAAAATCACTGCAGATGGTGACTGCAGCCATGAAATTGAAAGATGCTTGCTCCTTGGAAGAAAAGTGATGACTAACCTAGACAGCATATTAAAAGCAGAGGCATTACTTTGCTAACAAAAGTCAGTCTAGTCAAAGCTATGGTTTTTCTAGTAGTCATATATGGATGTGAGAGTTGGGCGATAAAGAAAACTGAGCACCAAACAATTGGTGCTTTTGAAGTGTAGTGTTGGAGAAGACTCTTCAGAGTCCCTTGGACTGCAAGGAGATCAAACCAGTCAATCCTAAAGGAAATCAATCCTGAATATTCATTAGAAGAACTAATGCTGAACCTGAGTCTCAAATACTTTGGCCACCTGATGTGAAGAACTGACTCATTGGAAAAGACCCTGATGGTGGGAAAGATTGAAGGCAGGAGGAGAAGGGAACAACAGAGGATGAGTTGGTTGGATGGCATCATAGATTGGATGGACATAACTTTATTAATATGAAGTTGTGAGTTAATGAAATTAACATGAACAAAATCTTTAGATAGATGTTCAAGGAATCTTTATTATTACTATCCATTATTTTATATTATGCTAATTCATTCTTGACTCATCTTTGAAATTTTTCTTTGCCCCCAATCATTTCTTTTTCTAATGCATTTGTTCCAATTGCTCTATCTTGCTTCTTGAGATTCCTCAATTCTTAGGTATCTCTCTGTTCTTTCTTCCTTCTGCTTACTTACCACCTTCTTTCATCTCTTGATCTTTTAGTATTTTCTCCTATATCCTCAGAAACCATTTCCAAGTTATGGATTTAATTTTCTGTACTGACAGGCCTTATTTTACTACCTCTGAGGTGGATTTAGATGGTCTTATTACAAGTTTACAATCTCCTTGCAATTCATAATAATATTATCCAGCTCCCTTTTTTTCTTGGCTCACTCTCATTACACTATACTCTGTTTACATCTCAGCTTATTCTCATAATAACTTTCTTCTCCGGTTTCATTTCTATCATATCTTGTAGCAGCGCACTAATGACATCACATGATATTGTAAAATTTTCTTCTGAGTTCTCTACAGATCATTTTTAGAGGTCTGTTCTTCCAAAGCTTCAGAATGATTTTTTTTTTCTTTCCATTGTTTTGCAGTGTGTTTTCATAAGACCCTTGGGTGTGTTTGGGGTCATATTTATTCATCTTCAAACAAGGGGAGATCTTTTGGAAGCTGGCACTTGTCCACAGACTGATTGTAGGGATCTCCCCTGACCCTGTCATCCCCCCTTTGGATGTGAATCAAATTCTTTTCTAAATTCTTGTGGTGGTTGTTTCTAACTTGCAGTTCAGTTCCCAGTGTCAAATAGCGATGCATCTAATGTGGCTCAGTTGTATGGGGCTAAGATTTTCCCCCACATACACTGTCTGTTTCTTTATACTTCAAACTAATCCAGTATTTGGAAAACCATAATCCTAGCATGCATTCTTCTTAGGATTTTTCTATCTTTATAGGAATCATATTTTGGGATGCAATGTAAAAAGAAAAAGTCCAAACCACTCGTTTCTAGCGAGTTATTTTATATAAGTTGTTCCCAGATGGGTATAGAAAAGTGGGAGCAAAGAGGATCTTCAAAAGTTATGGCCATGCATTCAAGTCTGATCAGTTTTCCATTAGGTAGAGATTCCAGAGATTCTTTGGACCAGGAAGCTGGCAGTGGTAGAAGGATAGTTCTTTCTGCCATCTTTCTGTACTTGAAAAGGCTGTTTCAAGAGGTAAAATACAGATACAGTTCTTCTTTCTGATTGAGTTTCCTAAGCCATTTCCATTGACCTTAGGTGTAGGGCAAAGTCATTCTAGATTCCACTCATGGGCCTCTTTGCAATGTTAATCTTCAGTGTGCCTAATTTTCATCTTTTTCTCTCTTCTTAAGTACCAGAATGGAGAGTCAGAACTAGCTGCATCAGGGACTGCTGGCTATATCCTTTTTACAAGTGAAAGTTGTACCTGCTTATCTTTAAAATGTTCAATGTAAATACGTTTCCTAAGTGACAACTCACTTTGATGTATCAGTCTCCTCTCGCTGTTAGTTTTACCTCTTGGCTGGCACATGATCACAGTTTGCTCTATCTCCTATTTATCTTTGTATGTGTTCCATTTTTTTTTCCCACCAAATAGTGAATTTCTGGAGGGCAGCTACCTTGCCTGGGTCATTAGTATATCTGTTGCTCTGCCTTGAAGAGAGTAGTGCTCTGTAAATCTCTGGGTGAATAATAAGGGTGCATAGAGACTCTTCATGGATGTCCTTTTGGCAATAGAAGAAAAGATTGCACATCAGCTCTCCTTAGGGTCCCTTCTAAAGGGGTTTAAAAGCAATTTGAGCTAACACAATTGCAAAAATATGTACTATGCTCCTACTACATGTAAGGTATTTGGGATTCCAAAATGACTAAACCTTGCCTGCTGCCTTCTCCAATATGGATAGAAAAGAGCCTGGGCATGAGTAGTTGTAATAAAGGGCACACCATGGCTCTGGTTTATTAGAGGTTCAAATCAAGCATTGTTCTCCAATGAACTGAATTATTTCCACTTGCTCACCCAACATTTACTGAAGACCAACTCCAAGGCAATATAATGAGCATGAAACATTCTCTTAATTTTGAGTAGCAGACTGTCAGAAGGAGCCAAAGGATTTTACTTGATCTGACTGAATAATGGAGAAGAGCACCCATATTCCCTTATAGTTCCCCATTGTTGGGAAACCTTTGCCCTGGATCCTCAACTCACAATAAGGCAAACAACTATAGTTCTGGAATCAGGTGTCAGCCTAAACAAATCTACTGTATGATCTCTTCTTGCTTTCCACTCAGCTGAGAAAATACCTTTTTTTAAATAATAACGTTGTTCATTACAGGAGAAACTAAGGTGCCACACAAGACATCTATGTTTATGTATTACTGGAAATAGCCTGTGCTTTCTTGAGCAGTTCTTAGTTGTAAGTAAGTTTTGTTGCTGGAAACAGCTTTGCCTGTTTTTCTGTTGCCATAATTTATGGCACTTATCATTTAGCTGATTTTTCATAGTTTCTTCTTTCTAATTAAAAGATGAAAGTTGTTAAAGAGGCCTAATTCTAGCTATATCTACTACTGTGCGCAGGAATCCCTCAGAAGAAATGGAGTAGCCATCATGGTCAACAAAAGAGTTCGAAATGTAGTACTTGGATGCAATCTCAAAAACGACAGAATGATCTCTGTTCGTTTCCAAGGCAAACCATTCAATATCACAGTACTCCAAGTCTATGCCCCAACCAGTAACGCTGAAGAAGCTGAAGTTGAATGGTTCTATGAAGGCCTACTAGACCTTTTAGAACTAACAACCAAAAAAGATGTTCTTTTCATTATAGGGGACTGGAATGCAAAAGTAGGAAGTCAAGAAACACCTGGGGTAACAGAAAACTTTGGCCTTGGAATGTGGAATGATGCAGGGCAAAGACTAATAGAGTTTTGCCAAGAAAATGCACTGGTCATAGCAAACACCCTCTTCCAACAACACAAGAGAAGACTACACATGGACATCACCAGATGGTCAACACTGAAATCAGACTGATTATATTCTTTGCAGACAAAGATGGAAAAGCTCTACACAGTCAGCAAAAACAAGACCAGGAGCTGACTGTGGCTCAGATCATTAGCTCCTTATTGCCAAATTCAGACTTAAATTGAAGAAAGGGAAAACCACTAGACCATTCAGGTATGACCTCAATCAACTCCCTTATGATTATACAGTGGAAGTGAGAAATAGATTTAAGGGCCTAGATCTGATAGCGTGTCTGATGAACTATGGACAGAAGTTTGTGACATTGTAGAGGAGACAGGGATCAAGACCATCCCCATGGAAAAGAAATGCAAAAAAGCAAAAGGGCTGTCTGAGGAGGCCTTATAAATAGCTGTAAAAAGAAGAGAAGTGAAAAGCAAAGGAGAAAATGAAAGATATAAGCATCTGAATGCNTTTGGCCTTGGAATGTGGAATGATGCAGGGCAAAGACTAATAGAGTTTTGCCAAGAAAATGCACTGGTCATAGCAAACACCCTCTTCCAACAACACAAGAGAAGACTACACATGGACATCACCAGATGGTCAACACTGAAATCAGACTGATTATATTCTTTGCAGACAAAGATGGAAAAGCTCTACACAGTCAGCAAAAACAAGACCAGGAGCTGACTGTGGCTCAGATCATTAGCTCCTTATTGCCAAATTCAGACTTAAATTGAAGAAAGGGAAAACCACTAGACCATTCAGGTATGACCTCAATCAACTCCCTTATGATTATACAGTGGAAGTGAGAAATAGATTTAAGGGCCTAGATCTGATAGCGTGTCTGATGAACTATGGACAGAAGTTTGTGACATTGTAGAGGAGACAGGGATCAAGACCATCCCCATGGAAAAGAAATGCAAAAAAGCAAAAGGGCTGTCTGAGGAGGCCTTATAAATAGCTGTAAAAAGAAGAGAAGTGAAAAGCAAAGGAGAAAATGAAAGATATAAGCATCTGAATGCAGAGTTCCAAAGAATAGCAAGAAGAGATAAGAAAGCCTTCCTCAGTGGTCAATGCAAAGAAATAGAGTAAAACAACAGAATGGGAAAGACTAGCGATCTCTTCAAGAAAATTAGAGACACCAAGGGAATATTTCATGCAAAGATGGGCTCAATAAAGGACAGAAATTGTATGGACCTAACAGAAGCAAAAGATATTAAGAGGAGGTAGCAAGAATACACAGAAAAACTGTACAAAAAAGATCTTCACGACCCGGATAATCATGATGGTGTGATCACTCACCTAGAGCCAGACATCCTAGAATGTGAAGTCAAGTGGGCCTTAGAAAGCATCACTATGAGCAAAGCTAGTGGAGGTGATGGAATTCCAGTTGAGCTATTTCAAATCCTGAAAGATGATGCTGTTAAGGTGTTGCACTCAATATGCCAGCAAATTTGGAAAACTCAGCAGTAGCCACAAGACTGGAAAGGTCAGTTTCATTCCAATTCCAAAGAAAGGCAATCCCAAATGATGCTCAAACTACCACACAATTGCACTCATCTCACATGCTAGTAGGGTAATGCTCAAAATTCTCCAAGCCAGGTATCAGCAATATGTGAACCGTGAACTTCCAGATGTTCAAGCTGGTTTTAGAAAAGGCAGAGGAACTAGAGATCAAATTGCCAACATCTGCTGGATCATCGAAAAAGCAAAAGAGTTCCAGAAAAACATCTACTTCTGCTTTATTGACTATGCCAAGCCTTTGACTGTGTGGNCCTGGCGTGCTGCAATTCATGAGGTTGCAAAGAGTCGGACACGACTGAGCGACTGAACTGAACTGAACTAAATTCTAGCTAATGATGTAAAAGCAAGACGTGAAAGATATTATCAGGAAAATACGGCGTATGAATAACATAGTAGTTTTTAATCGCCCTGCATATTTGTAAAAGAAACACATAGTGATACCTTGTCCATTTTAAAGACCAGTAAACCAAGGCACAGAGCCGGAATAGTACAGATCATGAGTGTATCAGTAAATTAGAGAAATAAAACATCATGGTTTTTATTTCACACTCTTTCAGCTGCACTATCTGATTTTCTTTTATGTTATAGGTGCTACCCATTTTCTGAAGTACAAGGATGCATAATATTCTAATGTTGATAGCAGTAACCAACTGGTTTGGGCTCGTATGATATGTCAGGCACCGTGCTAAGTGCTTTTTATACCTGTCTCATTTAATCCATATAACCATACAGAAAAGTAGACATTTTGTCCATTTTAGTGGTAAAGAAATAAAGGCTTAAGGATGGTGATTGCCCTGGCTAGTAGCTGGTATGTGGTAGACTTAAGATTTGGCTCCATTTCTGTCTGACTTCAGAACCCATGTGCAGCCCTGATGTGCTATCTTAAGACCATCGAATCTCAACCTGTCATTTACTTTTGCTACATCTGTGACCCAGAGAAATCATGGCTCATGAAAAGCCTCACAAAAAGTTAGTGATAGAGGTAGAACTAAAAATGCAAATTTCATGATTTCCAGAGGTTCCTCTTCCTGAGAGTGAAGGAGGGCATTTCTCCATTGTAGTTAGTGCTCCAGTAAGCACTGCTTTGCTGCAAGTCAAAGCAAAAACAGGGTATATCTAGCATTTTTACAGAAAAGATGTGGGATGTCTATATTTAGGAAAGTTACTTCAAGCTAATCAGCTATTTCAAATGAAAAGAGATTAGCATTTTTAAAAAAGTGGGATTTGAAGACCACTTATTACAAACTAAACTAATTTTCTTACGTTTACTCTGATCTAAGAAATTTTTAAATAACAGAGGAAATAGAACCACTAATCTGATCAGAATATATATCTCTGAAAACTCTGTATAGTGAAAAGGGCTTGGAATTTGGGGTAGAAGTCTGGAACTAAAGCCTCATTCCACTTCTTCCTCTCTGAGTGAGCTTGGTAAATTGGTTTAACCTCTCTAGCTGTTGGTTTTCTCACTGTTAGATAGATATCAGTTCAGTTCAGTTCAGTACAGTTGCTTGTAATGTGTGACTCTTTGTGACCCATTGTACTGCAGCACTCGAGGCTTCCCTGTCCAGCACCAGCTCCCGGAGCTTGCTCAAACTCATGTCCATCGAGTCGGTGATGCCATCAAATCATTTCATCCTCTGTCATTCCTTTCTCCTTCTGCCTTCTATTTTCCCCAGCATCAGGGCCTTTTCCAATGAGTCAGTTCTTCACATTAGGTAGCCAAAATATTGGAGCTTCAGCTTCAGCATCATTCCTTCCAATGAATANTCCATCGAGTCGGTGATGCCATCAAATCATTTCATCCTCTGTCATTCCTTTCTCCTTCTGCCTTCTATTTTCCCCAGCATCAGGGCCTTTTCCAATGAGTCAGTTCTTCACATTAGGTAGCCAAAATATTGGAGCTTCAGCTTCAGCATCATTCCTTCCAATGAATATTCAGGACTGATATCCTTTAGGATGGACTGGTTTGATCTCCTTGCTGTCCAAGGGACTCTCAAGAGTCTTTTCCAACATCACAGTTCAAAAGCATCAATTCTTTGGAGCTCAGCTTTCTTCATGGTCCAACTCCATCCATACATGACTATTGGAAAAAAAATAATTTTGACTAAATGGCCCTTTATTGGCAAAGTGATGTCTCTGCTTTTTAATATTCTATCTAGGTTGGTCATAACTTTTCTTCCAAGGAGCAAGTGTCCTTTAATTTCATGGCTGCAGTGACCATCTGCAATGATTTTGGAGCCCCCCCCCCCAATTAAAGTCTCTCACTGTTTCCATTGTTCATCCAACTATTTGTATGAAGTGATGGGACCAGATCCCATGATCTCAGTTTTCTGAATGTTGAGTTTTAAACCAGCTTTTTCACTCTCCTCTTTCACTTTCATCAAGAGGCTCTTTAGTTCTTCTTTGCTTTCTGCCATAAGGGTGATGTCATCTGCCTATCTGAGGCTGTTGATATTCATCCCAGCAATCTTGATTCTAGCTCATGCTTCATCCAGTAGGGCATTTCACATAGGGTACTCTGCATATAAGTTAAATAAAATGGTGACAATATACAGCCTTGGCGAACTCCTTTCCCTATTTAGAATTAGTCTGTTGTTTCATGTCAAGATCTAACTGTTGTTTCTTGGCCTGCATAAAGGTTTCTCAGGAGGCAGGTCAGATAGTCTGGTATTCCCATCTCTTTCAGAATTTTTCACAGTATATTGTGATACACATAGTTAAAGGCTTTGGCATAGTCAATAAAGCAGAAATAGATGTTTTTCTGGAACTCTGTTGCTCTTTTGATGATCCAGCAGATGTTGGCAATTTGATCTCTGGTTCCTCTGCCTTTTCTAAATCCAGCTTGAACATCTGGAAGTTCATGGTTCATGTACTGTTGAAGCCTGACTTGGAGAATTTTGAGCACTACTTGAACACTACATTGCTAGTTTGTGAGATGAGTGCAATTGTGCAGTAATTTGAACACTCTTTGGCATTGCCTTTCTTTGGGATTGGAATGGAAACTGACCTTTTCCAGTCTTGTGGCCACTGCTGAGTTTTCCAAATTTGCTGGCATGTTGGGTGCAGCACTTTCAGAGCATCATCTTTTAGGATTTGAAATAGCTCAACTGGAATTACATCACCTCTACTAGCTTTGTTTGTCGTGATGCTTCCTAAAGCCCACTTGACTTCAAACTCCAGGATGTTTGGCTCTAGGTACATGATCACACCATGGTGGTTATCTGGGTCATGAGGATCTTTTTTGTATAGTTCTTCTGTGTATTCTTGCCACCTCTTCCTCATATCTTCTGCTTCTGTTAGGTCTATACCATCTGTCCTTCTTTGTGCCCATCTTTGCATGAAATGGGTGAATCTAATTCAGATGACCATTTTATCTACTACTGTGGGCAAGAATCTCTGAGAAGAAACGGAGTAGCCCTTGCAGTCAACAAAAGAGTCCAAATTGCAGTATTTGGGTGCAGTCTCAAAAATGACAGGATGATATCTGTTTGTTTCCAAGGTGAATCATTCAATATTACAGTAATCCAAGTCTATGCCCTAACCGCAAACGCCAAAGAAGCTCAAGTTGAAAGGTTCTAGAAAACCTAGAAGACATTCTAGAACTGGCACCAAAAAAGATGTCCTTTCCATCATAGGGGACTTAAACGCAAAAGTAGGAAGTCAAGAGATACTGGAATAACAGGCAAGTTTGGTCTTGGAGCACAAAATAAAGCAGGGCAAAGGCCAACAGAGTTTTGCCCACAGAATGCACTGGTCATGGCAAACACCCTCTTCCAACAACGCAAAAGTCAACTCTACACATGGACATCACCAGATGGTCAATACCAAAATCAGATTGATTAGATTCTTCATAGCTGAAGATGGAGAAACTCTATATAGTCAGCAAAACAAAACTAGGAGCTGACTGTGGCTCAGCTCATGAACTCCTTATTGCAAAATTCAAAATTAAATTGAAGAAGAAAGTAGGGAAAACCACTAGACCATTCAGGTATGACCTAAATCAAATCCCTTATGATTATACAGTCAAGATGACAAATAGATTCAAGGGATTAGATCTGATAGACAGAGTGCCTGAAGAATTATAGACAGAGGTTCATGACATTGTACAGGAGGCAGTGATGAAGACCACCCCCAAGAAAAATAAATGCAAAACGGCAAAATGGTTGTCTGAGGAGGTCTTAAAAATAGCTGAGAAAAGAAGAGAAGCGAAAGGTAAAGGAGAAAAAGATAGATATAGTTATGGCATTTATGGATCAGTAAATTAAGGAATGGTTAAAATAAGGCATGTGAAAAATGAAATGAAAATTTGCAAATTGGAAAGGGTATACAAATGTTAGTTTCTATTCTTAAGAAGTACCATTTTCATCCTAAGTTTTAAAAAAGCCATACTTGTTTTAACTATGTTTTTTTTTTGCTTGTAGTCCTTGATTCGTTCATTTTTACATACATCATTTGTTAAGACATCTGCCATACTTCAAACTGGGGGAAGTTATAAGGAATATATAAAAATAAGAAGGTGGAATCTAACTGCCTATTCATCCTCTACTCATATCTATTAAGATGTCTTATATCTATTAAGATGTCTCAACATATTCAAAACTGAACTCCTGATTCCTGCCCCAAATTTGTCCCCTTTCTCTCTTCTTCATCCTAGTTGATAGCAACTCCATCCTTCCGGGTTCCCAGAACAAAAAGCTTTGGAATCAAATCTGATATCTCTTTTTCTCACATCCAGCCTTTCAGAGAAACTTACTAGCTCTTTGTCCAAAATATACTGAGTCAAAATGCATTTTTCCATATCCACTGCTGCTACCCTGATCAAAGCTACTAGAGTAGATTGAGTTATGTCTCACCCAAGGATATATTTAAGTCCTAATTCCCAGTACCTGTGATGTGACCTTACTTGGAAAGGATCTTTGCAGAGATCATCAAGTTAAGATGAGGTCATTCTGGATTAGGGTGGGTCCTAAACCTCATGACTGATGTCTTTATAAGAGGAAGGAAAGGGACATTTGGAAACGGAAGGAGAAAGTCCTGGAGGACTTTTGTTGTGTGAAGAATACAACTTTGGTTGTCTACTGACTGTACAGGTGGCTGTACCATCTAGTGCAGACATATTTCAGTATTTTAACAAACTGTTTGACATTATTAACCTTCCTGGATGAATGTCAACTTTGCCTCTGCTATATTTTCTAATTTTTAAAGAAACTTGTAAGGTTTTATCTCTTACTCCCTTTAGGTCTTTGCTCAAATGCTACCTTCTCTGTGAATCCCATTCCAACCACCCTATTTTAAGTCATACCCCTACACTCCTTATGCAACTCCTTAACTTTCTGTTTTTCTTTGTAACCTTATCTCCATCTGACATATATAGATATATTTTTGCTTACATATCTTATTATATAATATTATATATAATAGAATATAAACCAGACGGGACAGAGGTTTTGTTGTTTTATTTTGTTTGTTCTGCTTTGCTTTGGTTTTATTAATTCTGTTTAATCACTTTCTATGACTTCCCTGGTGGCTCAGATGGTAAAAACATCTGCCTGCAATGTGGGAGACCCAGGTTCGATCCGTGGGTCGGGAAGATCCCCTGGGGAAGAAAATGGCAACCCACTCCAGTACTCTTGCCTGGAAAATCCCATGGATGGAGAAACCTGGTAGGTTACAATCCATGGGGTTGCAAAGAATTAGACACGACTGAGTGACTGCACCTTCTTTCTTTCCATGATCTCTGCACCTAGAGAAGGGCCTGACAGGTCAAGGATTCTCAGTGTTTGTTAAATGAATGAACAGAGGCTTTCAAACAGCTTACAGAATGGCTGCTTGTACATCTGTGGAAACAGTCAGGAGTCCTGAGCAGCCCATATACTATAGGAACTGTCTGTATCACCATCTCATCCGGAAAGTTGAAGCCTAGGCCAAGGGAAGAAGCTCCCTCCTCCTCTCCCTCTCCGTTCCAGCCTCTCTTCAAGGGGAGAACCAGTTCCCCCTCCTCCCGCCCCCATCTGCCCCTGCAGTCTCTCTTCTTGAGGAGAACCAGGTGAGCATGATGGGCCCCAATGGATTCTCTCCAGCAGTCCTCTTCATTTTTATAATTATGATTAAAATGCCTTTTGTGACACAGTCCCAACATTCTCCTTTGTGGCAAAATAGTTTTATATTTCTTTTTTGTCAGGTAAAGTATCATTAACAATTTGCCTTGTTTTGACAGCATCAGGCTATAATTAGTTTCTACAGCGAAAATGCTGCAATTAACAGTGTTTGCTTCTTGACGTGAATCTAAATGGAGACTGGAGGAAGCTAACTGAAAAAATTTTACAAGTATCATCAATGTTAGCTAGAAATTCACCTGCAGGTAAACTAAGATGCTGTGTAATAGCTTAGCTACCTCTTCCTTCAAGGAATACTGTCCCATCTCCTTGTCAGCTCCTAAGACATTCTACTAGTGGTTATCTCATCTGTGATCTCTACATTCTCTGAAATCCTATCATTTTTATATTATCATTTATAACACTAGTCTTTTAAAATTTTTCTGTTTCCTAGATAAGTTGGAAAAATAAGAATATATATTTAGATTTTCTTATCCTTGTGTAAAGAGGCCCTGGAAGGATATACAGAAAACTATTAATGAGTTATCTGGAGAGGTAAGGGGAGCTGAGAGAATGAGGATGCTATAGGCATAAGGTTCTCAGTTGTTGTTCAGTCGCTAAGTTGTCTGACACTTTGTGACCCCATGGACTGCAGCATTGCCAGGCTTCCCTGTCTTTCACTGTCTCCTGGAGTTTGCCCAGATTCATGTTTGTTGAGTCAGTTAAGCTAACTATTTGAAGCAGGTAGATATATTACCTATTCATTTTTTGCTTTTTGTTTTATGGAAGGACTACGGTGTTAGACATATGCAGGATCTAATGCAGTGCTGATGACACCAGATGCTCAGTGGCTGAGGTTGATTGATTACAAATAAAACAGTTAGGACAGGGGTAGCTAAGTGAGTTAACTAAACCCAGCACATTACTGTGTGTCCATGTGGACGTACTTCCACAAAAAGATGAATTCATCGTGTTTGCTGAGATGTTCTTTTCTCAGGTCCCTGTCATCCTGAATCTCCCTTTCACTCCACATGTCCTATCAGTTCAGTTCAGTTAGTTCAGTCGCTCGATCGTGTCTGACTCTTTGTGACCCCATGAATCACAGCACGCCAGGCCTCCCTGTCCATCATCAACTCCGGGAGTTTACCCAAACTCATATCCATCGAGTCAGTGACACCATCCAGCCGTCTCATCCTGTGTCATCCCCTTCTCCTCCTGCCCCCAATCCCTCCCAGCATCAGGGTCTTTTCCAATGAGTCAACTCTGCATGAGGTGGCCAAAGGACTGGAGTTTCCGCTTTAGCATCATTCCTTCCAAAGAAATCCCAGGGCTGATCTCCTTCAGAATGGACTGGTTGAATCTCCTTGCAGTCCAAGCGACTCTCAAGGGTCTTCTCCAACACCACAGTTCAAAAGCATCAATTCTTATAGAAATACATAAAAGCTAAAACTTTATGCTTCATTCTTCCTGTGATGATAATAATTAGCAAGTATACACTGCTTCACAGTTTACATGATTCTTCTCTAAATTGTTCTTTTCGACTGTTACCTGTGGAGCTTATGCCTTGTTCTCTTAAACAGTCAGGTGTCATTGATGTTCTGGGCCAGGCTTAGAAGAAACATGCAACAGAGCATAATCAGTTAAGTGGATAAATTCTGAATCAGGAAGACTTTGACTGGAATCCCAGATTTACCGTGTATTTACTGTGTCATCTTAGACAAGTTCCTTAAATGTTCTGAACATTTGTATAGGCATCTATAAGCTATCATGAACCTACTAATTAAGATTTTTGTAATGGTCCTATATGGTAAGAGAAGTCAAACATATCACTATGTCTCATGCATGTGAATACCTAATAATTCAGGCTGACTTATTGCTTTTATTTATATGTATTCATTTCAAGTGCATCTGGAAAGTTGTCCCCCACCACCCTACATATCTCTTTCTCGTTCCTTGGCATGATGCTCATTAGGTCATTAAAGATATATTACTTTGGGCTGAATATATTATCTGACTAGGTTTTCTCATTAAAGTGCAAATTTACTTAGCTTAACTGTGATATTGTCTTTTTTCCCCTGGGAGGACTAACTAAAAGCAGGCACTAAATTGAATGGAAACTGAGAGGAGATGCAACGAGTAGTTTCATAGCATGGTCTTCTCCTGAGGAATACCAGACCTTGGAGGCAGAACTGTGGGTCTGAAGGGCATCTGCACAGCTTGGGAGATCGATAGGCAGGAGGCACTTGAAGACATGACTAAGGCTGGGAACAGGACAGGAGCAAGGGGCTGGTGGATCTGAGCCAGAGTCCTGGTCCACAGACCTGCCAAGCCACCATACAGGCATCCCTCTGTGAAATGTGTCGGCTCAGACCATTGGCACCTGTGTCTCTGCCTGTCAGAACATACCTGGCCGCAGGTTTTAGTCTTGCCACTGGATCTGAGCAGTTGTTACTGTGAGGCTGTGTACCATGTATGTACCTGCCTTTGCCCTTGTAAATCACAAGTTTTGGAACAAGAGTGTGACATACCATATTACTCTAAGTGCTGTGGTAGTATGAGTTGGAACAAAATGAGGCTAAAAGCAGGGACCAGGATTGGAAGGTGCTGTCCTAATCTAGGAGTGAGGTGAGGAAGATCAGGTAAAATAGGACATCTTTACTATCTTTTCAAGGGTTTTATAAGTCTGAGGCCATATTTCTGCATGACCACCAAGTTTACAACCCATGATTCATTTTTGTCATCATCTTGAGAATTTTCACGTAATAATTAGCTTGGTCTTAAAGCTTTTTTATTTTGGTGCTTTGGATTGATAGCTATAGCCACAATTTCTCACAGTTAATTTAGTTTTAGTGTCATTTCAATCAGGTGTCTCTCATCCTAAGCCAGCAGGTGTCACTATTGATCAATTGGAAATAAACATGGTAGACTTACCTGGTAGGAGTAGATCCATCTCTGATTAGGGAAAAAAGAATGAGTTTGTCATTTCAGATTAAAGAGCTATTGCCTCAGATCCACTGGCTTTGTGGTAGATAGCTGAGTTCTCAAAAGTTTGTATGTTTCTTCAACACTGGTTGCCTGCAAGCAGAAGGCAAGTAGAGGTCATCATGGATAATGGAGTCAAAGAAATGGCCCTTTCACTTTCTAGTATCAATGCTCTTAGAGTTACTGATAGCTTTTTTCCTATAATTTTTTTTTTCTCCATATAGTTAAATGTAGCCAAGTTCAGTAAATGAAAGCTTCATAGTACATGTTAGCTCCAGAATTGCTTTCTTCCTTTGGTCCATCCTCGGATATTAGACTTGATTTCAGAGAAGTCTATGCCAGCAACAATCAGGTGGATAAATCATGGAGTGCACTTCAAAATCAAAAAGTAAACTTTGGGAGAGGTACTTTTTGACTATGCATCATCCAAGACACTGTTCTCTCCTCTAATACATAACTCAACATAGTACAGTTTGTTAAATGTATCCATGCTTATCTTTCTCCACCACAAATACGAACTGAATTATATGCAAACTATGGTGATTCCCCTATGAAACCTACACCTTCTCCTCCTCTAGAGAATTAATTATCTTAAATGAGAGTCCTCCATTCTTAGTATTTATTTTCTCTTAACAGTTCTCTTGTTTAGTTTGTTGTATGTGTATTTTTCTATGGCTGAACTATGAGTTTTGTTTTTTAAGAAAACCAAAGATGTTAAATATTATGTACCCCAGACCCTCCTTATTTTACAAATGGGTTGTAACAATAGCTAGTATTACTTGAATCACTTTTATAATTGAAACTTTTAGAATATGCCTTGCATAGAAGAAATACTCAATAAATATCTGAGTATCGGGCATTTCAAATGTCAGTGGTGTAACAACAAATACCTTTCCTCTGCTCCCTTAGTGAGAAACTTATAGTCTAGTAGGGGACATAAAACATTCATCAAATATGATTTCCTGCCTTGTACTAAGTCCTATAGCAATAATGCACATAAAGTATATTGGGAACTCAGAGAGAAAATGTTTCTGAGTGACTGGTCATAGAAAGTTTGTGGAAAAAAATGGTTTTTAATCCATAAATATATGTATGTAGAAAAAGGAAGTAAGGAAAAGTAATATGAAAGTATTTGAGATCAAGCAAACAGCTAAGCTGAATACAAGGAAAGGGAAGTCTAGAAGATATGTATGTTGTTCAGTTAGATGAAACCTTGATTAGGTTAAAAAAAGAATGAAATATGACAGGAAAAATAATTTAGACCTTGAACACATTACATGTATGTAAAGAGTAGGAAATTATTGTTTGAATCAGGAAAATAACATCTAAAGAATCAGATATACAATGTTGCTTGTTTTTAGAAAATGCAATGTTATAATTAATAGTTTGAATGGCACTACATTATCACTTTTGAATTTTTTCTGGTGCTTCTAATAACACAACTCAGACTAATTGCCTGGGAAAATGATAACACTTTCTATTTAAACAGTGCACTCCCAAAGATTTAGGGGAGAAGAATTTCAGGTAAAGGAAAGGGCAAGTTCAAAGGCCTTAAATATGCTTGAGAAACTGGGAAAAAAACAACTGTTGATGGAAGGTTGGAGACTTACACTTGGAAATGGGAAGGAAACAGGAAGTACAGGAATGGCCTTCTATGAGGAAATAGCAGTCTGGCCAGGGAGTCACCACTGATTGGCTGGGCTCTGGTCACCTGTCTGTCTCCTGGCTGAACCAGAGTAATGAGATGAAGAATTCATGAGAAAGGGTTTCCAGGGACCTCTTGGGGCTTCTTTTGTTGGTGGCAAGTTTCTTTAGTTGTGGGTTTAGTTTCATCATAATACCCAATGGAGAATTAAATATCCAATGGAAACTGAAGTATTGTTAAGAAGAAGGAAGGATTTCTAAGTGGCCTGAAAACAGCAAAAACCCACTTCAAGGGGGGAACACTGACATTTTCAACAGAAGGAAAATGGCTAGTGGAAAATGGCTAGTATAGAGGAGTGGAGTAGACTGGCTTCTTTTTATGAAAGATCATATTACTCAAGAACCATATAAAAGGATTCTTGACTTTTACCTGCTCTTGTTGGGACCCACTCAGGCTCAATGTATTCAAATTTCCACTGAGTGAGACATAACACCGTGTGTTCAGAGCTCATGTGTATTTGAAGAGTGAGGATAAAGAGAATTTTTAAGATTAGAGGCAGTGAATAACTGGAGTTTGGAGGAAATTTGTACACAATGACGACAGTATGGATATACTATGAAATTGTAAACCTTGAGGAAATTGTGTGGAATGCTGATTCAGAAAAGAGACAGATGGTACTAAATAAAACCTGAGTTCCTGACCACTTCAGCTATTTTGTCTTCCTCCTTGACTTGTAGAGTGGCCAGGATTTATATGTGTGGTGAATGACTACTGACCAAATATATCCCAGAAGAAAATTCCTCACCTTGAGGGTTCTAACAATCCAAACCAGACCTATTATGACATTACCTACTGATTCATATCTGCATATTGCCATGTCTTTACTCACATGATTTTCTGTCAAAGACCTCAGCTTGTCAAAAGTGTCAATTTCCCTGGAATTTATTCTATAATTAATCTCATCAGCTAGAAACTATTTTTTTCCTCTAAATTTCCATAGAGTTATAAACGTCCTTCTCATAAAGTGCTCACTATATGTTTTTTTTTCTAGTTATCTTTTTAACTCTCACATTTCCCAAGAATAAATAACTATCAAGAGACACACTATTCACAATCTATATTTATGAGAAATTTGCACATTTCTTTAACTGTGTAAATGTACATTTCTATAGTAGATCCATTTTAACTCAGTAAACAAACAGGTCAATATCTCAATATGAAACATCTGCCTTCAAGTAAGTAATGATGTCTTTTTGTTTGTTAATTTGTATGTTCATTTGTTTTAAAAAGAATTGTTCAGTTTCACTGGGTTGACTTAAGAACCCAATATGGTGTCCTCCCCAAAGCAAAGTGAGTTCCATAGTGTTTCTATGTATGATGGAACTGTAGACAACTTTTAAATGAGGCTTCTTTCTCTTTTACCAAGATACAAGTATATTCTAGACTAAAGCCCATGAGGGCTAGGGACCGTGTCTCCATTCGCTCTATACAGTGCCATCATATGGCAGCAACTTGCCTCAGAATTGATGAATCAGTTCAGTTCAGTTGCTCAGCAGTGTGTGACTCTTTGCAACCCCTTGGACTACAGCACGCCAGGCTTCCCTGCCCATCACCAACTCCCAGACCTTACTCAAACTCATGTCCATCAAGTTGATGATGCCATCCAACCATCTCATCCTCTGTCATCCCCTTCTCCTCCTGCCTTCAAAGTTTCCCAGCATCAGGGTCTTTTCCAGTGAGTCAGTTCTTCCCATCAGGTGGCCAAAGTATTGGAGCTTCAGCTTCAGCATCAGTCCTTCCAATGAATATTCAGGACTGGTTTCCTTTATGGTTTGATCTCCTTACTGTCCAACGGACTCTCAAAAGTCTTCTCCAACACCACACTTCAAAAGCATCCATTCTTAGGCTTTCTTTATTGTCCTAGTCACTAATGTTTCTGAGGAGGACTCTGTGTTTATTATATAATAACTAGAACTTTAAGCCCTGTCTCAGGATGGGGATAGGTTCTAATAGAAGGTCCATTAGAAGCCTGAGAGTATTGGAGAAGTCTTGACGGTAAGGTTAATGGCCCAACTTTCCCTAAGGAGGATTAATTCTTTCTTGTATGTCTTTCCTGGAGAGGCTTTCAGAACTGCTGGACTCATTTCTAAGGAAAGCTCCAGCATATTTCTTTTTAATTTCTCATATTTCTTTTGTTTAATTGAAGTATAGTTGACTTACAATGCTGTGTTAGGTTCATGTGTAGAGCAAAGTGATTCAGTTATGCATATTAATAACAGATGTCTCCTCATTTGATCAGTCATAGTTGAACTGCACACCCATTCCTGAGCCAATCACTTGCAAGGGGAATGGGGAGACTATTGTTGGTTTAGACCAATTAAAATTCACCCCATCTCTCCTGATGCTCATGGCTGATCAGTACTTGAACAAAGATGGAATTTTCTCAGCTAGAAATAAGGAAGGCCAGAAACACCTGTTGGGTAAGCAATCTGTATTGTCTGCCAATGAATTCAAATACATAGATCTTAGTGATCAAGGGCATGTTACTGCTAAGGAGTGAAAGATGATTTCCATGCATCTGGCTTAGGCCATTCAAATAAGTCTGTATTAATAATTATCTTCATAGACGTGTTTCAAAAGGTTTAGATTCAGAAGGACTGTATTACAGTGCATTTACATGTTCCTAAGAGAAAAAGAAAAGCCTTGAAATGTAAATTTATCTTAACTGCTCTATGGAATCAATTCTGTTTTATATGAAAACTGAATATTCAGTATATTACTGCCCTAAATTGGGCACATTTGGGGACAATACATGCATATCCAGTGGTTTGATCTCATTTGTCAATAAAGTAAACATAATTATGAATGTCAGCCTTAATGAAAAATAAAATATTCTGCTTAGAAATAAATTCTTTTTAAGACAGGAAAAATTTGAGTTTTGTTTTAATATGTGGCCTCTCAATAAATATTGTACATATTGTATCCTCCTTCTCCACTCACTCAAAATTCTTAAACTTGAAACAGTTTATTTACCATGAACTAAAATGTCCAGAATTCTATTTCTAAAGCAGTCAATCTTTGCAGTCATTCTCATAAGAGTGACTGAAAAAATGATCTTCAATAAGGGCATATTCAGTCTCTCCCTATAGTGAAAGGCTTGTCTGTTTCTAACAGTAGGTTGCTATGTTACAAATGCACCATCCTCGTATTATAGGCAGGAAGATAGCTGTTTGCAATTAGCCTATACAAAGCCAATAATGGGAAAATAATAAATCTGAGAGTTCTAAAAGCACCAGGCCTTATTCATGTTCTTTTCCTTTTCAGACAAATTTACTTTTTTTCCCTTTATCCCTTCCTTCCCTTTCTTTTTTTTTTTTTTTTCCAGGAAAGTATATTTAATGTTCTTCAGTAGCTTAACATAAAGAGAACTAGACAATAGATTAAATTTCAGGTCAAAAGCCTTCCTGATCTGTGAATTTTCTACCACATCTTCCATAAAGGAAACTTCAGCACATTATAGGTAAAAAATTATGCCCAGCAACAATGTTAATTTCAATTTGTGGTTCAACCAGTACAAGGGACATTCTGAATATTGATTTGTGTTGGAAGCAAACTCCAATTAGTGTAAACAGCATGGAGACATTTGACACTAATTTACAACAAGAGTATTAAAGCTTAGAGGAAGCAACGAGCCCTATAAAGTAAGATTTCATAGTGACAGCCCAAAGGAGCAGTGATGTGTTCAACATGATTCTGAAGTAGATGAAATGGGACAGTATTCCACTATATCTCTGGCATGGAGAAAATAAGTTATAATTCTATAGTTTTCTAATTAAATAGCATTATAATCTAGTTTGTAGAATATCACATAATCTTCTCCAAACATATTCCATCTGGAACATTTATGTTTTTAGACATAAAAACATATGCCTAAAGGTGCTTCATCTCTTAACAAACATTTTCCAGCTACCTACTATGCAAAAATTTATCCCAGCAGTTTATAACCCCTGCAGCAGCCTCCTGGTTGGTTTTCCTGATCATCTGCTCTTACTGAGACTAAATCCATTTTATGCTTTATTATTATACGGTAGCATTGATCATGTCACTCAGATGTTTTGTCCCTTAGCAATGCCCATCATTTGCCTGATAAAGTCCATACTCCTCATCCTGACATCCAAGGTCCTGGTATATGGCCCCAATCTAACTCTCAGCATTGTATGCCATTGTTCTTCTACTTTGTAATTGGCATCAAGGCCCTCACTTGAGGAAGGACTTAGTCACACTACTCTGATTTCTGCTTCTTTGATGGTAACCTATAACTAAGGGACCATTTGTTTTCTTTGACTTCACTACATATTCTTCCTGCCTCTGCATAAATTCTTCATTCTGCGAGGGGATAATCCCCATCTCACTCTGCCTCCATCCTTTCTGAGTTCAAGGATTTGTGGCATCTCTGCTTTCATACATGGCAACTCCTACATCTTATTTCCCTAACAGTAAGCATAGTGGTTCCTTATTCATGTTCATCTTTATGGGACATATATCACTAGTACTTGGAGCAGGGAAGAATGTTGAGAACTCACTATGTCTTGATGGTGAAAATAGCTCTGTATTATTCTTCTGTTTATTTGGTAACTGGATGACAGAAACTGGAGAATTATAACAGATTTGCAAACATATATCTAACTCACTGCACATTTTTGGAGAAGGAATATGAAGCAGAGATTCAAAGCTTGGTCTCTGAAATCATTTAGACATGAGTCAAATCTGGCTTTACCACTTACTACCTATCTGATCTCAGGAAAGTGTTTTTAATGTTCTGTAACCTCTCAGAATACATCATGAAAAACGCTGGACTGGAAGAAACACAAACTGGAATCAAGATTGCTGGAAGAAATATCAATCACTTCAGATATGCAGATGACACAACCCTTATGGCAGAAAGTGAAGAGGAACTAAAGAGCCTCTTGATGAAAGTGAAAGAGGAGAGTGAAAAAGTTGCCTTAAAGCTCAACATTCAGAAAACAAAGATCATGGCATCCAATCCCATCACTTCACGGGAAATAGACAGGGAAACAGTGGAAAAAGTGTCAGGCTTTATTTTTGGGGGCTCCAAAATCACTGCAGATGGTGACTGCAGCCATGAGATTAAAAGACACTTACTCCTTGGAAGAAAAGTTATGACCAACTTAGATAGCATATTCAAAAGCAGAGATATTACTTTGCTAACAAAGGTCCGTCTAATCAAGGCTATGGTTTTTCCAGTGGTCATGTACGGATGTGAGAGTTGGACTGTGAAGAAGGCTGAGCGCCGAAGAATTGATGCTTTTGAACTGTGGTGCTGGAGAAGACTCTTGAGAGTCCCTTGGACTGCAAGGAGATCCAACCAGTCCATTCTGAAGGAGATCAGCCCTGGGATTTCTTTANGGGGAAACAGTGGAAACAGTGTCAGACTTTATTTTTCTGGGCTCCAAAATCACTGCAGATGGTGACTGCAGCCATGAAATTAAAAGACACTTACTCCTTGGAAGAAAAGTTATGACCAACTTAGATAGCATATTCAAAAGCAGAGATATTACTTTGCTAACAAAGGTCCGTCTAATCAAGGCTATGGTTTTTCCAGTGGTCATGTACGGATGTGAGAGTTGGACTGTGAAGAAGGCTGAGCGCCGAAGAATTGATGCTTTTGAACTGTGGTGCTGGAGAAGACTCTTGAGAGTCCCTTGGACTGCAAGGAGATCCAACCAGTCCATTCTGAAGGAGATCAGCCCTGGGATTTCTTTAGAAGGAACAATGCTAAAGCTGAAACTCCAGTACTTTGGCCACCTCATGGGAAGAGTTGACTCATTGGGAAAAACTCTGATGCTGGGAGGGATTGGGGGCAGGAGGAGAAGGGGACGACAGAGGATGAGATGGCTGGATGGCATCACTGACTCGATGAGTGTGAGTCTGAGTGAACTCTGGGAGTTGGTGATGGACAGGGAGGCCTGGCATGCTGCGGTTCATGGGGTCGCAAAGAGTCAGACACAACTGAGCAACTGAACTGAACTGAACTGAACCTCTATTTTCTCATAGAGGAATGAGAAGTGAAATTATATGATTGTACAAAACAGGGATGTGATTTATGGACAAATACCAACAAAAACAGTTAAAGGATGAAAACTCTCTTTATGAAAAAGAGAATAGAAAATTATGGATATTACATGAAGTCAGAGATGAGGCAGTAGTCTCCCAGTTGGAGATACTAACTTTTCAGGTCTTCAGCTCTTGATGATAAATTGCCCAAAATTTCACTCTCATAGAAAGAAGATTCTTCAAAGTGTAACATATACTCTTACCATTATCATGAAGATTTATACATCTTTCACCTGACTCTTCTGCCTTGATTGTGTCTGTCTGTCTGCTAGTTGCAGGTCATGGGTGTAAAGCAACAACAGCCTATTCCTAAGTGTTTATTGTGATATTAAATAGGTTATTTTCCCTTGGATATTCCTGTCTATTTCTCTTCTAATATTGCCTACTTCATTTGTTAGAGGAAAGGATTAAGTGAGATATTATGCATGTAAAGCATTTACATGATACTGGACATAGGGTATGTGCTCTTAAATGATAGCTGGAGTTATTATTTGATCTTTTACATATTATTTGTTTCCCTCCAGTGGGAAAATCAAGCAGAATGATTTAAAGTAAGCCATCCAAATCTTTTGTCAGGTGGAACTGCTTTGGATTTCCACTAATTCTTACCATGACCAGTGAGGAACAGAAAATAGAATGGAAGGTATGATATTTTAATGCTAAGAAGTAAAGCTGACCCTTGAACAACATGCAGGTTAGGAGAATCGACCCCCACAGAGTCAAAAATCCACATGTAACTTTACAGTCTGTTCTTCTGTTATCTGTAGTTTCACATTCAAGAAAGGATTCAGTTAACCTTAGATCATATAGAATGTATTTATTGGAAAAAAATCTGTATATAAGTGAACCTACACAGTTCAAATTGTGTTGTTTAAGGGTCATCTGTACATATTATTCAACAGGAGTGTGGAATCAGTGTCATCCTTACTTGCCCCTTGAAGAAATGTGTTCTTTGTTAAGGTGGAACCAGAAGAGGTAAAGAAAGGCAATGAAAAGAGAGGCAATTGTAATCATGTGGTTTATAGCAAGAAATATATTTTTGGTCTTCATCCCCATTTCTGGCATAGAGCTCCAAAAAATTTGGAATTTCCTGTAATGAGAGCCGTAAAGGTGTCTTTTGTTATGTTGGTGAGGTGATGTTTTGGATCACACCCAAGGATGGGGGCTCAATGCCAAGAGAAACAACCATGTGATTAATGATTTTTAGTCCCACCCTTTGACCTCTGGGATAGGGAGATGGGTTGGAGGTTGAACCAATTTCCCATAGTAAGTGATTTAAGCAATCATGTTTATGTAATGAAGCCTCCATAAAAACCCAAAGGACTTCTGGGATGGTGAACATGAGGAGATTTGGGGAGAATGGCAGTCTCAGAGAGAGTATGGAAGCTCCAAGACCTTTCCTCATACCCAGTTTTATGTACCTCTTCCATCTGGGTTTTCTGAGTTATATCTTTTTATAATAAAACTGGTGGAAGGAATGGAGGAAGTTAAATGTTTCTCTGAGCATTCTGAGCCACTCCAGCAAATTAGTTGAACCTAGGGAGGGCATCGTAGAAACTTCTAAATTATAGCCAGTCAGTCAGAAGTGTAGGTAACAATTTTGATTTGTGACTGGTATCTGAAAGGTATCACCTGCATGCAGATAACACCACTCTAATGGCATAAAGTAAAGAGGAACTAAAGAGCCTCTTGATGACAGTGAGAGAGGAGAGTGAAAAAGCTAACTTGAAACTCAACATCTGAAAAACTAAGATCATGGATCTGGTCCCATCACTTCGTGGCAAAGGGGAAAAAGTGGAAGCAGTGACGGATTTTATTTTCTTGAGCTCCAAAATCACAGCAAACAGTGACTTCAGTCATGAAATTAAAAGACACTTGCTCCTTGGAAGAAAAGCTATGACAAACGTAGACAATATATTAGTAATAAAAAGCAGAGATATCACTTTGCCAACAAAAGTCTGTATAGTCAAAGCTATGTTTGTTCCAGTAGTCATGTACAATTGTGAGAGCTGGGCCATAAAGAAGGCTGAGTGCTGAAGAATTGATGCTTTTGAATTGTGGTGCTGAAGAAGACTCTTGAGAGTCCCTTGAACTGCAAGGAGATCAAACCAGTCAATCCTAAGGGAAATCAAACCTGAATATTCATTGGAAAGACTGGTGATGAAGCTCCAATATTTTTGCCACTGGATGTGAAGAGCTGACTCATTAGAAAAGACCCTGATGCTGAGAAAGATTGAAAGCAAAAGGAGAAGGGGGCAGCTGAGGATGAGCTGGTTAGAGAGCATCACTGACACAACGGACATGAATTTCAGCAAACTCTGGAAGATAGTGGAGGACAGAGAGACCTGGTGTCCTACAGTCCATGGAATTGCAAAGAGGTGGACACAATTTAGTGACTGAACAACAACAAATCTGAAAGGTAGGGAGCAGTCTTGTGAGGCTGAGTCGTTAACATATGGAATGGGATCTGTTGCTATTCTCCAGGTAGATAGTGTCAGAATTAAGATAAATGGAAGTAATTCAGTCTTTACTAAGTATCTTCAACTAAAAAAAAAAAGAAAAAAAAAAAAGCAGATGGGAGTACATTCTTAAACATCAGCATTTTTAAAGAATATTCTTTTCCTATTCTCTCAGTCTCTGTCACTCTCACAAACATGATGGCTATTCCATTTCCTCTCTCCAACTCATTCTATTCTCTCCCCTGGAAAAACCCAAAACTTTCCTACTCCCATATATGCTCTCCACTGTTTCCACCTCCTCCATCTCTACTCTTTGTTATATGAACCAGTATAACTTCTCTGGATTCCATAGTTTTGTGTTTTGCTCTGCCAGTTAATATCTGACCTCCAAAGGAAACCCATGGTCCTAATCCAGAAAATAGAAAGATTCACTCTTGGAAAAGGAATATTACAAGCACTTAAAATTTGTAAACCTTTCTTTTATCTCACTTGGCTGAACGTCAAATGATATAGTCAGGAATTTCCATGGAATCGATGGGAACTGAGCTGGACTTTGAAAGCTTACTTGAATCTCAGAAGTAGGGATCCAAGTAAAGAAAAAAGAATAAAAAATTGCTGGGAGAACTATCAATAACCTCAGATATGCAGATAATACCACCCTTATGGCAGAAAGTGAAGAGGAACTAAAGAGCCTCTTGATGAAAGTGAAAGAGGAGAGTGAAAAAGTTGGCTTAAAGTTCAACATTCAGAAAACTGAATCATGGCATCCAGTCCCATCACTTCATGGGAAATAGATGGGGAAACAGTGGAAACAGTGTTAGACTTTATTTTTCTGGGCTCCAAAATCACTTCAGATGGTGACTTCAGCCATGAAATTAAAAGATGCTTACTCCTTGGAAGAAAAGTTATGACCAACCTAGATAGCATATTCAAAAACAGAGGTGTTACTTTGCAAAGAGTCAGACACGACTGAGCGACTGAACTGAACTGAAATGTGAATGGATAGTGTAGTCACTGAAGAACAGCATGATAAATTCAAAGGACAATGAATCAGGTTGAGATATGATAAGATAGTTGAGATAAGAACTAAACTGTCTGATTCTTAAAAGGTGTCTGAATCATGCTTTAACTGTAACAGGAGTTTCATCAATTGAACTGTTGTTGAAGTATTTGTAAAAGTAGTACTCTGGTCATTTGTTGAGTGTTTTATGTGTCTCAAAACTGTTCCTTCCCCAGTATTCTTGATTCCAATAAATGGCAGTCTCATCATTCTAGCTGTTTGTGTCAAAAGCTTTGAAGTCATTTTAAAGTCTTCTTTTTCTCTCATAATTTCTTTCAAAATCATCAGAAAATACTACCTTCTTTACCTTCATCAGTTCAGTTCAGTCGATCAGTCGTATCCGACTCTTTGGGACCCCATGAATCGCAGCACGCCAGGCCTCCCTGTCCATCACCAACTCCCAGAGTTCACTCAGACTCACATCCATCGAGTCAGCGATGCCATCCAGCCATCTCATCCTCTGTCGTCCCCTTTTCCTCCCTCCTCCAATCCTTCCCAGCATCAGAGTCTTTTCCAGTGAGTTAGCTCTTCACATGAGGTGGCCAAAGGCCAAAGTACTGGAGTTTCAGCTTTAGCATTATTCCTTCCAAAGAAATCCCAGGGTTGATCTCCTTTAGAATGGACGGGTTGGATCTCCTTGCAGTCCAAGGGACTCTGAAGAGTCTTCTCCAACACCACATTCAAAAGTATCAATTCTTCGGCACTCAGCCTTCTTCACAGTCCAACTCTCACATCCATACATGACCACTGGAAAAACCATAGCCTGGACTAGACGAACCTTTATTGGCAAAGTAATATCTCTGCTTTTGAATATACTATCTAGGTTGGTCATAACTTTTCTTCCAAGGAGTAAGCGTCTTTTAATTTCATGGCTGCAATTACCATTTGCAGTGATTTTGGAGCCCTGAAAAATAAAGTCAGGCACTGTTTCCACTGTTTCCCCATCTATTTGCCATGACGTGATGGGACCGGATGCCATGATCTTAGTTTTCTGAATGGTGAGCTTTAAGCCAACTTTTTCACTCTCCTCTGTCACTTTCATCANCTTCCAAAGAAATCCCAGGGTTGATCTCCTTTAGAATGGACGGGTTGGATCTCCTTGCAGTCCAAGGGACTCTGAAGAGTCTTCTCCAACACCACATTCAAAAGTATCAATTCTTCGGCACTCAGCCTTCTTCACAGTCCAACTCTCACATCCATACATGACCACTGGAAAAACCATAGCCTGGACTAGACGAACCTTTATTGGCAAAGTAATATCTCTGCTTTTGAATATACTATCTAGGTTGGTCATAACTTTTCTTCCAAGGAGTAAGCGTCTTTTAATTTCATGGCTGCAATTACCATTTGCAGTGATTTTGGAGCCCTGAAAAATAAAGTCAGGCACTGTTTCCACTGTTTCCCCATCTATTTGCCATGACGTGATGGGACCGGATGCCATGATCTTAGTTTTCTGAATGGTGAGCTTTAAGCCAACTTTTTCACTCTCCTCTGTCACTTTCATCAAGAAGGTCTTTAGTTCTTCTTCACTTTCTACCATAAGGGTGGTGTCATCTGCATATCTGAGGTGATTGATATTTCTCCCGGCAATCTTGATTCCAGCTTTTCTTCCTCCAGCCCAGCATTTCTCATGATGTACTCTGCATATAAGTTAATACAGCCTTGATGTATTCCTTTACCTATTTGGAACAAATCTTTTGTTCCATGTTCAGTTCTAACTGTTGCTTCCTTACTTGAATACAGATTTCTCAAGAGGCAGATCAGGTGGTCTGGTATTCTCATCTCTTTCAAAATTTTCCACAGTTTATTGTGATCTACACAGTCAAAGGCTTTGGCATAGTCAACAACAGATATGCAGAGTACAACATGCAAAATACTGGACTGAATGAAGCACAAGATGGAGTCACGATGGCCAGGAAGAATATCAATAACCTCAGTTATGCAGATGACACCATTCTTATGGCAGAAAGCAAAGAAGACTTAAAGAGCCTCTTGATGAAAGTGAAAGAGGAGAGTGAAAAACCTGGCTTAAAACTCAACATTCATGAAAACCAAGATCATGGCATCCGGTCCCATCACTTCATGGCAAATAGTGGATGAACAATGGAAACAGTGAGAGACTTTATTGTTTGGGGCTCCAAAATCAGTGCAGATGGTGACTGGAGCCATAAAATTAAAAGATGCTTGCTCCTTGGAAGAAAAGCTACAACCAACCTAGACAGCGTATTAAAAAGCAGAGACATAACTTTGCCAACAAAGGTCCATCTAGTCAAAGCTATGGTTATTCTAGTAGTCATGGGTTGCAAAATGTCAGACATGACTGAGTGACCAAACTGAACTGAAGGCATTCCTCTATGGATATTTAACTGTGATGGCAACTGACTTACTCCACAAACTATGTGACACAATCCAAAATCATGTTATCAGGATAAAATTAACAATCTTTCATTTAATAGCAATATGAAAGATATTATGTAATTTAATGAAAAACATAGTGTAAATTAGTAATGCCAATACTGCAACTGATTCCAGTAAGTTGAGGTGTCCATAGGAAACAGATAACTCAGTTGAGGAGGGTAATTAGATTGGACAGAGTTTAATAAAGTGACTGATTATAAAGGTGCTAAGATTAAGGAGGAGGTGAAGTACCCTGGGGTAACAATAGTAGAGCTGCTTCCTTTCTAGGTTTCAAGGATTAGGAGAAGGGAGCTGTCACATGACCCAGTTAGAGAGACCTGTAGCAGTGGGAGGCCACTTCCCTGTTGTAACTGTAACAATGGGAGAAGAAACAGGCACTCCAAAACACAGAAAGGCAGGAAGAGAGATAGGAACTAACCCTCCAGACTTGCCCTCCTCCCATGGTGCAGTTTCTGCCACTGCCCACCATTGCTGAATCTAACTGGAATCTAGAAGGCCAGGGGCCAGAGTGCCTGTGTGAGGCAGTTCACATCGGTGAGCCTCCCAGGGAACAGAATGGGTATGGAAAGAAAACAGTGAATACGGAGGGGCAAAATAAAATCCAGGATAAGTTAGTATGTAATGGCTCAGTGATAAGCACCATGGAGAAAAATAAAGCAGGGTAAGAGATACAGGGAACATGGAGCTGACAGGGCATTACTATGATGCTTTATATAGGAAGATCAGGGAAAAGTCCCATGAGGATTTGACATATGATTGGAAGAAGCCTATAGCAAGTGAAAAATTGAGCCATGGGTTGAACAGGAAGAGTTTTCAAGCTGATGAGACAGCAGATACAAAGATCTGGAGTTTGGAGCATGCTCAACATAATTCAAGGAATTATAAAGAGGTCAATATGGCTGGAGTAGAATAAAGGAAAGGTGAGGGAGAATTTGATCAGATTCAGATCACATATGGCCTTTTACATTTTTGCATGATTTTGATAGGAAACCATTAAAGGAGGTTAGCAAAGAAATAAATTAACTGGCTTAGAATTATATATATATATATATAAATTCAGTTTATTTCAGGCGCTCAGTTGTATCTGACTCTTTGTGACCCCACGGACCTCAAGCAAGCCATGCTTCCCTGTCCATCACCAACTGCCGGAGCTTGCTCAAACTCATGTCCGTCGAGTCTGTGATGCCATCCAACCATCTCATCCTCTGTCATCCACTCCTTCTCCCACCTTGAATCTTTCCCAGCAACAGGGTCTTTTCCAGTGAGTCAGTTCTTTGCTTCAGGTGGCCAAAGTATTGGAGTTTCAGCTTCAGCATCAGTCCTTACAATGAATAATCAGGACTGATTTCCTTTAGGAAGAAACAATTGATCTCCTTGTAGTCCAAGGGACTCTCAAGAGTCTTCTCCAACACCACACTTCAAAAGCATCAATTCTTCAGCCCTCAGCTTTGTTTATAGTACAACTCTCACATACATACATGACTACTGGAAAAACCATAGCCTTGACTAGACAGACCTTAGTCGGCAAAATAATGTCTCTGCTTTTGAATATGCTATCTAGGTTGGTCATAACTTTTCTTCCAAGGAGTAAGCATCTTTTAATTTCATGGTGGCAGTCACAATCTTCAGTGATTTGGGGGCCCCCCAAAAAATTCTGTCACTGTTTCCACTGTTTCCTTGTCTATTTGCCACAAAGTGATGGGACCATATGCCATGATCTTAGTTTTATGAATGTTGAGTCTTAAGCAAGCTTTTTCACTCTCCTCTTTCACTTTCACCAAGAGGCTTTTTAGTTCTTTGCTTCCTGCCATAAGGATGGTGTCATCTACATATCTGAGGTTATTGATATTTCTCCCGGAAATCTTGATTTCAGCCCAGAATTTTGCATGATGTACTTAGCATATAAGGTAAATAAGCAGAGTGACAGTATACAGCCTCGACGTACTCCTTCCTCGATTTGGAACCAGTCTTCTGTTTCATGTCTAGTTTTAACTATTGCTTCTTGACCTGCATACAGGTTTCTCAGGAGGCAGGTTAGGTGGTCTGGTATTCCCATATCTTCAAGAATTTTCCACAATTTGTTGTGATCCACACAGTCAAAGGCTTTGGTGTAGTCAATAAAGCAGAAGTAGATGTTTTTCTGTAACTCTCTTGCTTTGTCAGTGATCCAACAGATGTTGGCAATTTGATCTCTGGTTCCTCTGTCTTTTCCAGCATGAACATCTGGAAGTTTATGGTTCATATCCCATTGAAGCCTGGCTTGGACAATTTTGAGCTTTACTTTGCTAGCATGTGAGATAAGTGCAATTGTGTGGTAGTTTGAACATTCTTTGGCAGTGGAATGAAAATTGACCTTTTCCAGTCCTGTGGCCACTGCTGAGTTTTCCAAATTTGCTGGCATATTGGGTGCAGCACTTTCACAGCATCATCTTTTAGGATGTGAAATAGCTCAGCTGGAATTCCATCACCTCCACTAGCTTTGTTCCCAGTGATGCTTTTAAGGCCCATTTGACTTTGCAATCCAGGATGTCTGGTTCTAGGTGAGTGATCACACCATTGTGGTTATCTGGGTCATTAAGATCTTTTCTGTGTATTCTTGCCACCTCTTTTTAATATCTTCTCCTTCTGTTAGGTCCATACCACTTCTGTCTTTTATTGTGCCCATCTTTGCAAGAAATGTTCCCTTGGTGTCTCTAATTTTCTTGAAGAGATCTCTAGTCTTTCCCATTCTGTTGTTTTCCTCTATTTCTTTGCAGTGCTCACTGAGGAGGCTTTCTGATCTCTCCTTGCTATTCTTTGGAACTCTGTATTCAGATGGGTATATCTTTCCTTTTCTCCTTTGCTTTTAGCTTCTTTTCTTTTCTCAGCCATTTGTAGGGCCTCATCAAACAACCATTTGGCCATTTTAATTTCTTTTTTGGGGGATGGAATCACTGCCTCCTGTACGATGTCATGAATCTCCATCCATAGATCTTCAGGTACTCTGTCTATCAGATCTAATGCCTTGAATCTATTTGTTACTTCCACTCTATAATCATTAAGAGATTTTGTTTAGGTCAAACCTGAATGGTGTAGTCGGAGAAGGCGATGGTATCCCACTCCAGTACTCTTGGCTGGAAAATCCCATGTACAGAGGAGCCTGGTAGACTGTGGTCCATGGGGTCACCAAGAGTCGGACATGACTGAGCGACTTCACTCTTCAATTATAGTCTGAATTTTGCAATAAGGAGTTCGTAATCTCAGCCACTGTCAGCTCCCCAATCTTGTTTGTGCTGACTGTATAGAGCTTCTCCATCTTCAGCTACAAAAAATATAATCAGTCTGTTTTCAATATTGACCAACTGGTGATGTCCATGTGTAGAGTCTTCCTGTGTTGTTGGAAGAGGTGTTTGCTATAAGCAGTGCATTCTCTTGACGAAACTATTAGCCTTTGACCTGCTTCATTTTGTACTCCAAGGCTAAATTTGCCTGTGACTCCAGGATATTTTTTGACTTCCTACTTTTGCATCCAGTCCCCTATAATGAAAAGGACATCTATTTTGGGTGTTAGTTCTAGAAGGTCTTGTAGGTCTTCATAGAACCATTCAACTTCAGATTCTTCAGTATTAATGGTTAGGGCATAGAATTGGATTACTGTGATATTGAATGGTTTGCCTTGGAAACAAACAGGGATCATCTGTTGTTTTTGAGATTGTACCCAAATATTGCATTTTGGACTCTTTTGTTGACTATGATGGCTACTTCATTTCTTCTAAGTGATTCTTGCCAACAGTAGAAGATACAATGGTCATCTGAGTTAAATTCTCCCATTCCTGTCCATTTTAGTTCACTGATTCCTAAAATGTCAATATTCACTCTCACCATCTCCTGTTTGACCACTTTCAATTTGCCTGGATTCATGGACCTAACATTCCAGATTCCTATGTTATATTGTTCTTTACAGGATCAAACTTTAATTCCATCACCAGTCACATCCACAACTGGGTGTTTTTGTTTTTGTTTTTGTTTTTTTTGGCTCTCTCTTCATTCTTTATGGAGTTATATTGGGCACCTACCAACCTGGGCAGTTCATCTTTCAGTGTCATATTTTTTGCCTTTTCATACTATTCATATGGTTCTCAGTTCAAGAATAGTGAAGTGGTTTGCTATTACCTTCTTCAGTAGACCACATTTTGTCAGAACTCTCCACCATGACATATTCATCTTGGGTGGCCCTAAATGGCATGGCTCATAATTTTTTGAGTTAAACAAGGCTGTGGTCCATGTGTTCAGTTTGATTAGTTTTGTGTGATTGTGGTTTTCATTTGGTCTGCCCTCTGAGCAATAAAGTTAAGAGGCTTATGGAAGCTTCCTGATGGGAGAGTCTGACTGTGGGGAAAACAGAGTCTTGTTCTATTGCAAGATGTTCTTGCCAAGATGGCAGTGTAGAAGGATATGCACACATCTCTTACAAGAACTCCAAAATTACAACTTGCTGCTGAACAATCATTGACAGGAGAATGTTGGATCTCACCATTGAAAGATACCCCAAGTCCAGGGGCAGAAGAATGCCTAGCAAGATGGTAGGAGATGTGAAATAGCATTTAGAATCAAACCCCATACCTGCCAGAGATGCTTGGAGGACTCAAACAAAATCTTTTGTGTACCAGGAGACCCCACAGAGACTAAGCCAAACATGCCTTTGAGTGTTTGAGTGTCTCCTGCAGAGGTATGGGTCAGCAGTGGCCTGCTTCAGGGGCAGGGGCTCTGGGTGCAGGAGACCTGATTGTGTCATAAGCCCTGTTGGAGAAGGTCATCATTAACCCCACCATAGAGCTCCCAGAACTTACACATGATTGGGGAAACAGACTCTTAAGACGGCAAAACAAAACCTTGTGTGCACTAGGACCCAGGAGAAAGCAGCAGTAACCCCACAAGAGACTGACCCAGAAGTCTTACCTGTGAGTGTCCAGGAGTCTCTGGCAGAAGCGTGGGTTGACAGTGGCCTGATGCAGGGTCGGGAGCATTGAATTCAGTAGTGCATGTCCAGGCCCTTTTGAAGGAGGTTGCCATTGTCTTCATTACCTCCACCATAGTTTGGTCTCAGGTCAAACAACAGGGAGGGAACACAGCCCTGCCCATCAACAGAAAATTGGATTAAAGATTTACTTTAATTTATGAGAGGAATGCCTTAACTTTAAGTATACAGTAGAAGGCTTGCTGAGCCATCAACCAATAAAGAGAATATATTTTAAATCCAGCACATACATTAAATCTAAACCATATGTAACGTCCTTGACTGATAAGGCTGTTTCTGGAGCATACTGCTAAAACTGCTTCAGCAAAGTTGTTTTAAGTCTCCATCAGATGAGAGATGGGAGTCTGGGCCAGAGGAATGGCTGATTCAGAACCAGCTAGCAGAAAATGCTTTCAATTCTGAAATGTGCTGATATAGGCAGAAAAGGACCCAACTGCCACAACAGAAAGCAGGGACTCTAGTCCTTGCTTTGTGCCACACTAGCTCACTCCAGTGTTCTTGCCTGGAGAATCCCAGGGATGGGAGAGCCTGGTGGGCTGCTGTCTGTGGGGTCGCACAGAGTCAGACACGACTGAAGCAACTTAGTAGCAGCAGCAGCAGCTATCTCTGAGGGCCATGATCCATGTTCCTCTGCAAATCAATAATTTTACACTCTTACTCCTCTTAAGCTACCAAAAATACTCTCTTCTTTGAGCCTCCATAACAGCTAGGCCTCTGAAGATGTGGGATGGTAAGAAAAATGTGCTAGTGGTTTAATGTCTTTTGAAGGAAATAGATGAAGAAAATCATTAAAAAAAAAAAACCAAGCAACTACTGTGCATGCAATTTGCAAATGAAGATAAGGAAAAGGTCCTTTTTATTAAGGGATTAAGGGAACATATTTTTCAGGATCAGACTGCTCTTATAGGACTTGGGCTATTAAACCTATTAAAAAGTGACTATTCCTTTCTCAGTTGCCCCATGGGAAGTGAAGGAGTCATCATCCCAGCATCTTTTTCAACATAAAAAGAAACCAAAAAATGAAAAACCAGAAAAACAGATAGAGGGAAACTACTTCAACCAACTACCAAATGCCCATTGAGCATCTGTCATGTTCCTGGTGGAGCACAGGGTAGAGAGCATGCCATTCTGAGCTCACCAGGTGTGGACCCTACCCCCTAAGGGCTTATATCTTAACTGGGGAAACTTACATGAGATAAATAAGTGACTTACTTCAGAATATGCAAAGAAGTATAGTGGAGACACAGAGAATCTTGTTAAAGCTTATTATACAGGAAGCTCATTTGGTAAGCAAAGTCAGGAAATCCCTCAGAAAAGGATGAGCCTGGAAAGATGAATAGATGTGGAAGGTTGTGGACCATCCCTACTGTGTTTGTAATTATAAACCAAAAACTAGTACAGGACATGGCAAGTACTCAGTTTGGGTTATCATTGCTATGAAACAATCCATTCTTAAAGTTAGTAGCCTATAATGACAACAACTTATTCATCTTTCATAGTTCTGTGGGTTGGTGAGACTCCACTGAAGGTTATTCTGCTCCACATGTCATTGGTTTGAACTGCAGTCATCTAGAGTCTCAAATGGGCACACATATCCAAGGTGGCTCAATAGTATGTTAGGAAAGATGGCTGGAAGGCTTGGGCTCGTGGGGATGGCTGGGACCATGAGACCTCTCTGTCCATGTTATTTCAGGGCCTTTCCTTATGGCCTATTCATGTAACTTCTCCAGCAGTGCCAATGGACTTCTGACTTGACAGCTGAGGTATCCTCTAAGCACAAAAGTAAGAGTTTCCATGACTTTGTAAGGCTTATGCATATTTCTGGAATGGATCCACTGTTGCTGTATCCAGTTGGTTGGGGGTAAGTCCAAGGGCCAACTCAGACTCAATGAGGGAGAGGATCACACAAGGGTTTGACTCTCTGAAAGTGTGGTTCACCAGGGCTGGGGGTCATCTTTAAAATCTAGGCACCCCTCTAGATGCTCAATAATTTTATTTTTATTAATGGGGGAAACAATGAGTAGGAATCAGGCAATGTGGAAGGAGAAGCATAAGCAGCACCTTTGATGACAGAAAGGCAGGCACAATAAGTCTTTTTGAAGGACCTGGGAGAGGTTCAATTTGGCTGAAGCACAGAGAGAGAGGAGGAGGGTTGTGGATGAGACTGGAGAGGGAGCTGGGGACAGGCTGAGCCTGGAGCCTGACTACCCTTGAGATTTTCAGCATTTCAGTTATATATAATATAACCAATCAGTTCCCTTTCTTCCACTGCCAGTTTGAGCTGGGTTTCTATCTTTAAATGAAGAGGCCTGACTAATGGTAGGGAGGCGGCAGATCATGCTTCCTAGGAGGGGAAGGCCCTGGAGGTGACCTCACCATTGAATGCAGAGCCATTTGGAAACAACCTGTTCTGCACAAACGTGGAGCCTTGTGATTATCCCTGATGTGCAGACTGAACGTAGGATAGGCTCTGCCCCTGACATCAAAAAGAGAAAGGTTTGTGGGTGGATGTTCCAATGGCTTCAGAAATCCCTTTCCACAGCATAATTAATGTCAACAGCCAACTGCTTCTCAGTACTCCTACAGTAACTGGTCAAACATTTCAAAGGCTCTTCTCAAATTCCCACAATGTAAGTTTGCTTGTATCAGTTTCCACAATCCACAGTTCCAGGTTTCTGAATCCTAGACCCACACTGCTTGAGGGTCTAATTTGTTGAACAGATTTAATAAGATAATTCATCCACAGTGCTCAACACAGCACCTAGTCAGAATCTAATAAACCCCAGAAAGGGTTAATTTTTATTTTTATTACTATTGTCTTGATTTCTGGAATCCCAAGTGCTTTGATAAATATGGTTTTTAAAAAATCTCGGCCTTTAGTCTTCCCAAAGATCTGAAAGGATAGGGGAGCTAAATCTAGGGCCCCCTTCTGGGCCAAGCTAAAACCCAGAGGTACCCATCCTCTTAGACATGAGGTGCTAGAGAGCTCAGGATAAGGGTATATATATGGCATCCCTCCCTGACCTCTGTGTTCAGCCAAGGCCTATGCAGGGCTGTGTGGACAGTGACCAGGGTCCTTGTTGAGGTCTGCAAGCCCCGCCTGCCCTGCCCCAAGTGGTCTGACTTCCTCTTGTCTCATATTATGTGTTCCTTAGGTGTGCCATGCTGCCGCCTGCCATGTGGTCTTGGCACGGGCTATCCTCTCTGCACAGAGTAATCTCACTTCTACCACATTCAGATATCAGTTCAATCTCACTTCCTTGGCAAAGCCTTCCCTAACTCCAGTCTAGGCCAATTTATGGTCCTACATGCTATCATATTGTGCTGGTCTTTTCCTTCAGAGTTTGGCGACACAGTTTGTTAACATACTCTTCACTGTGATTCTTTGATGAATAATGAACTCCCTCACTTCACTGTAAGTTTCATGGAAGTGGGATCCAATGGATTTTGTTGGTTTCTTTTCCTTTCTATTAAGCACCCAATATTGTGCCTCCCTGGTGGCTCAGTGATAAAGAATCTGCCTGTAGTACAGGAAACTCCGATTCAATCCATGGGTTGGGAAGATCCCCTGAAGAAGAAAATGACAACCCACTCCAGTATTCTTGCCTGGGAAATCCCAGGAACAGAAAAGCCTGGTGGGCTATAGTCCATGGAGTCTCAGAGTTAGACATGACTTAGTGACTAAACAGCAACCTAGGAGGCTGGCACAAAATGCATGCTCAGTAAATTCTGGTTGAATTGATAGAGACAACAATGTATGCTATCCTTTGGGATTAGAAAATGAACTCATTGGTTTATTCAATCCAGAAAGGCCATCCCAGAGAAATCATTGAGTTCCCAGAGGAATGGGACATCATTAATTCCAGAAACAATCCATTGTTCCTTGTCTAACCCTGAAATCAATTGATTGTTCTTTGGAAATTGATCTCTTTTTAAGTGTTCCTCTCTGTAAAAGATGGCTTTTCCTGCAAGAGTACTTCTTTCTTGCAGGAGAGATGTGTACAGAAGCTGAGACCTTCTTTTCTTGCCAAAATGTGCAAAACAGAGTCCACTGTATACTCCATACATTTATACCCCTTTTCTCTGAAGCACTTGAGAAACAGGCTATATAAGGATTAATCAACTCTGGTTTAAACATAGCAGCTGTCTAAAAGGAGCACTTGTTTGTGGCTGTTTTTCTTTAGCTGCCTTCTTCAGGACAGAGGCAATGAAGTGTAGTGGTTTAAAGATACACTTTTCATAACAATGTGGAGGTAATTAAAACCCGGGAGCTGGTTTTCCCTATCTGTTTCATTGAAGGCAAATGAAGTTACCCCCAGTTTCCTGACTTATAAAATGGAGATATTTACTTGATAGAGTTTTTTGATGGATTGAGTGAGATACTAACTATGAAGCAATCTATGCCAGACACACAGTAAAGGCTCAATTAGCAAAAGTTGTATCATTATTCTTCTAGATGATTCTCTTTTTCATATCATTGCAAAAGAGGTTGCAAAAAAACTTCATTACCGTGAGGTTGTGAAGGGAAAAACAGACTCAATTAATTCCCTCCTAGAAAGACACTTTTCCCCCAAACCAAGAAGCACTTCTATGAATAAGGTGGAGTTGTTACTACTTAAATTAACCAATGATCTTTGCAGTCATTGTATCCTGAGTATAGAAAACTGTTTCTGTGTTATGTCTGGTGATTCACATCGTGATCTTTTCAACCAAGACTTTGGTACTTCCTCTGTTTATTGGAAGCAGCATGTAATCATGGAATCCTCCTGGGTATGAGTCAGAAAAACCTGAGGTCAAATTCAAAATCTACCACTTGGTAGCTGTGTGACCTAGGACACATTGTGTTGCCTCTCTGAACATTGATCTCCTTCAAAGAATTGGCAGAGTTAAGTGAAATGATGTAGATAGAATGGCTAGCATACAGTATAGAGTGGGTGCTAGTAATGCTATGTAATCCCCCTTTGGGGTACATCTTCCCATGATAATGATATCTAAGGTGGAACAACTTGCATGGAGTGCTTGTTGTTTTGTTTCCTTTTAGCAGTGATTTGATAGCTGTATGTGATTAGAAAAACTTCTAACTTCTTTGAACTTCTGTTATGTGTATAAAAGGAATTAGCATTTGAATAAAGATCTCACTGAAGCTAATATTCCCCTCATTTCTCATTTCATGGGAGACCAGAAAAGGGGAAAGGTGCTGGTTATTATAAAGTTTTATAGGAATCTGAGTAGTCTGTCTTACCTAATGTCCAGGTATCAGGCTCTGTAAAAATTCCTCTACCTTCTGATGGCCCAACTCTTGGTAGTGCTCATCTTCCTTCCAAAAGGTTCTCTGCCAAATGCTCACTTAGAACTATGTGCTATACATCATAGTATAAATGGGGACAGAGAGGGAAAAGACTTGTTCTAGGAGAGAACAGCCAAAGAAGCTGTTGATTACAACGTAGGGTTACAAAACAGAGTGGTAATAAAAGTCAAGATAACTATAACATGGGGTGATAAGAAAGCAATGAGAATAAGATACATGTAGAAGATGTTGACTCTTGAGCTCAGACTCAAAAAAAGAGGAAGGGAATGTGTAAAAATGCTAAGATAAGACAGACCCCAGTAAATATATAGCACAGTAATAGTTTTGCAAAACTATAATGCAAAGTACAGTCACCCTTCTGAGGAATATTTCTGCTATCCAATAATTGCCACTTTCTTAAATATCCCAGGAGGAATCAGATCTGTAGAGCAAGGGTAAGTGTAGGTTTGTTTTTATGTTGCTCGTTTACTTATTCAGAGAAAACCAAGCTAGACTAGTTAGAAAAGAAAAGACAACTGGTAAATAATAGTAATTTGGTTATCCTGTTGATCAAGATACATATTCAGTTACATATTTGGAACACAATATGACTGACCTCCAAAATGTGTGAAATTATTTTCTGGAAAATTTCCCTCTGTTGAGCATCTTTCTTTAGTTTTAGCATAAGCCTAGCAATACTGTTAGATCAAAAATAACTTTGCATTTGGTTCCTTTCGGTGAGTAGAAGAAAGAACAATGCAAAACTCTAGACCATTGCAGCTTTTCCAAAAAATGTAAAAATAAAGCCCATCTTATTTCCCTATATTCAAAATTTAGTTTCAGGGTCCAGGAAGCAAAATATTCTGATGATAGTTCTTGAGAAAGCTCTGTGTGGGCCACACATTAAAATGCTTCATTAAGCCATCAAAAGTAAGAGTCTTTTTATCAGGAAAGAATATATTGTATAAGAATGGGAGACTTTGTGATCCTAAAGTCACAAATTATTCAAAAAATACAATTATGAAATTCAATAAAACAAGTTAATATGAATTTTTTCTAGTACTCCCATGATGACATGATAAATACATCTTGCAAAAGATTTTTATTTCTGTTTCAAAGTGTTGTCTGTGGTCCTATTTCAACAAATGTAACAGCTATTTTTTTATCCCCTTTATAACACTAAGATAGGAACATGAGATACATCAACCAGACAGACAAAATTCCTGCCTCATGGAACTATTATTCTAGAGGGGAGAGATAAATAATAAAATGTAGACATATTAAATAAGTAAATAATACTGTTCATTAGAAATGTAACAGAAAAAGCGAATGAAGAGTACTACAGGCACTGGGAGAGGCTGCAGTTTCAATAAGTTAATTGGATTAGACTTTATGGACAGAGTGGCATTTGAACAGAGGAATGATAGAAATATGGATATCTGCAGAAAGAGCATTCCAGGGAGAGGTGACAGTCTTTAGGTAGGAGCAGTGTGGCTGAGACTAAGAGAGAGCAAGAATAGGAAGAGCTGAGGTCAGGAAGGTGATAGCTGGATGGAGGCAGATTATTTAGGACTTGTAGACTTGTAGGTGGAATGAGGAGCTACTGATGGGATTTGAGCTGAGTTGAGAAATCTAAAACTCCAGTACTTTGGCCACCTGGTGTGAAGAACTGACTCATTGGAAGAGACCCTGATGCTGGTAAAGATTGAAGGCGAGAGAAGAAGGGGATGACAGAGGATGAGATGGTTGGATGGCATCACTGAATCGATGAACATGAGTTTGGGCAAGCTTTGGGAGTTGGTGATGGACAGGGAAGCCTGGCCTACTGTAGTCCATGGGGCTGCAAAGAGTCAGACACAACTGAGTGACTGAAATGAACTGAACTGAGAGATCTGGTGTGTTTCCGTGTATGACTCTGGTTTCTGAATTGAGAATAGACTATGAAAGGTGAAAGGGAATCTGGGAGACCAGTGAAGAAGCTGTTGTAGTGGTCCAGTAGTCCAACTGATGACTCAACTAGTATGGTGATTGGGTGATTTTAAATGGTTGGTCTCTCAGGATATTTTTGAAATCTTATCAATACAGTTTGGTGATAGATTAAATATATGATATGAGGAAAAAAAATAAAAGGAGAAAAGAGGCATCAAGGATGATTTCATGGTTTTTGTCCTGAAACAGTGAAACAGAAATGCCTTCAGTTGAGATGGGGAAGTCTGTGAATAGAGAAGGTTTTGGATGTTGGGGGAGGGAGACAGTAGTATTTTGGTTTTAGACACATTTGGCTTGAAGTATTTATTAGACTTTTGATTGGAAATGTAGAGGAGGCAGTTGGAGATGGGAGTCTGGAGTTCAGAAGAGAAGTTTGGGAAAGAGTTTAAATTTGCAGATTTTTGGCATAAAGATGGTATTTATGGTCATGAGATTGGAAGAAATTACAATGAGAATGAGTGTAGAGAGGGATGAGGACAAAGGACTTTCATCAAAATTTCTTGTGACCCAGTTTCCTATTGCTGCTCTAATAAACAACCATACATTCAGTGGCGTAAAACAATACAGATTTATGATTTTATAGTTCAAGAGGTCAGATGTCTTAAATGAGTCTCTCTTGACTAAAATTAGGGTGCCAGCAGACCCATGTTCCTTCTAAGAATCTAGGGGAGGATCTGTTTTCTTATCTTTCCCAGCTTCCAATGGCTGCTGCATTCCTTGGCTTGTGGCTTGCTTGCCTCTTCAAAGACAGCAATAGCTGGTCAAGTCTTTCTCTCATCATATCACTTTTACCCTGATTCTTCTGCTTACCTCTTGTATATTTAAGGACCCTATGATTACACCAAATTCATATGGATAATCCAGGATAATCACCCCATCTCAAGATCCAAAGTTTAGTCACAGCTGGAAAGTCCCTTTTGCCTGCGAGGTAATATATATTCACAATTCTGAGGGTTAAGATGCAGTTATCTTTTGACTGTGGGGGCCATTACTCTGCTTACTGCATTATGGAAGCCTAACAATAATGCAGAATCCTGGGTTTTACTGCACACTTACTACTGAGTTACAGTCTCTAGGGAATGGTGTCCAAGAAATCATTTCATACGTAAGCCACTTAGATGTTTCTCGTGTACTCCATTGGCTTGATGATGAAAATAGGGGTGATGAAAGGGAATGAGTGAGCATCTGGTTCCACTCCCTGCCAGGGTCATGGTCCCTGTGGACTAAAGTGATCCTATGTATGATCCAGCAGTCTCCCAAAGTCACCATTGCTGGTCATCCATGTTATATGTCAAAGTTAAGTCACAGCTAGAAAGCAGTTCTCAACCAAGGTCAAACTACAGTTCAGAACCTTAATGTTACAGGACCTTGAGTTAATGTTGACTATTTTTAACATTACAAGCAATGACCTAGCCAACATATTTGTATATATTTTTGATACATAGGTAGTTATTTTTGTGGGATAGATTCCTAGAAATGAAAGAGCTAATTCAACTGCATGTGAATTTTAAGTTATCTTTGGTAACATCAAATTGTCTTTCAAAAATCCTTTCCTAATGGATAAAATTGTCAGGATTATCAGTATCAGTTCAGTTACTCAGTCATGTCTGAATCTTTGCGACACCATGGACTGCAGCATGCCAGGCTTCCCTGTCCATCACCAACTGCTGGAGTTTGGACAAATTTATGTCCATTGAATAAGTGATGCTATCCAACCATCTCATCCTCTGTCGTCCCCTTCTCCTCACGCCTTCAATCTTGGACAGCATCAGGATCATTTCCAATGAGTCAGTTCTTCACATCAGATGGCCAAAGTATTGGAGTTTCAGCTTCAGCATCAGTCTTTCCAATGAATACTCAGGACTGATTTCCTTTAGGATGGACTGGTTGTATCTCCTTGCAGTCCAAGGGAATCTCAAGAGTCTTCTTCAATATTACAGTTCAAAAGCATCAATTCTTCGGTGCTCAGCTTTCTTTAGAGTCCAACTCTCACATCCATACATGACTACTGGGAAAATGATAGCTTTGACTAGATGGCCCCTTGTTGGCAAAGTTATGTCTCTGCTGTTTAGTATGCTGTCTAGGTTGATCATAGCTTTTCATCCAAGGAGCAAGTGTTTTTTAATTTCATGGCTGCAGTCACCATCTGCAGTGATTTTGGAGCCCCCCAAAATAAAGTCTCTCACTATTTCCAGTGTTCATCCAACTATTTCCATGAAGTAATGGGACCAGATGCGTTTCTGAATGTTGAGTTTTAAGCAAGCTTTTTCACTCTCCTCTTTCACTTTCATCAAGAGGCTCTTTAGTTCTTCACTTTCTGCCATAAGGGTGACGTCATCTGCGTATCTGAGATTATTGATATTTCTCCCAGCAATCTTGATTCCAGCCTGTGCTTCATCCAGTCCAGCATTTTTCATGAGGTACTCTGCATATAAATTAAATAAGCAGGGTGACAATATACAGCCTTGATATACTCCTTTCCCAATTTAGAGCAGTCTGTTGTTCCATGTCTAGTTCTAACTGTTGCTTCTTGACCTGCATACAGATTTCTCAGGAGTCAAGTCAGGTGGTCTGGTATTCCATATCTTCAAGAATTTTCCACAGTTTGTTGTGATCCACAAGTCAAGGCTTTGGCTTAGTCAATAAAGCAGAAGTAGATGTTTTTTTAGAACTCTCTTGCTTTGTTGATGATCCAGTGGATGTTGGCAATATAATCTCTGGTAACTCTGCCTTTTCTAAATCCAGCTCGAATATCTGGAAGTTTATGGTTTATGTCCTCTTGAAGCCTGGCTTGGAGAATTTTGAGCATTACTTGACTAGCGTGTGAGATGAGTGTGATTGTGTGGTACTTTAAACATTCCTTGGCATTGCCTTNGATGTTGGCAATATAATCTCTGGTAACTCTGCCTTTTCTAAATCCAGCTCGAATATCTGGAAGTTTATGGTTTATGTCCTCTTGAAGCCTGGCTTGGAGAATTTTGAGCATTACTTGACTAGCGTGTGAGATGAGTGTGATTGTGTGGTACTTTAAACATTCCTTGGCATTGCCTTTATTTGGCATTGGAATGAAAACTGACCTTTTCCAGTCCTGTGGCCACTGCTGAGTTTTCCAAATTTGCTGGCATATTGAGTGCAGCACTTTCATAGCATCATCTTTTAGGATTTGAAATAGCACAACTGGAACTCCATCACCTCCACTAGCTTTGTTCACAGTGATGCTTTTATGGCCCAATTGACTTTACATTCCAGGATGTCTGGCTCTAGCTTGAGTGATCACACCATTGTGGTTATCTGGGTCATTAAGATCTTTTTTGTACAATTCTTCTGTGTATTCTTGCCACCTTTTCTTAATATCTTCTGCTTCTGTTAGGTCCACACCATTTCTGTGCCCATCTTTGCATGAAATGTTCCCTCGGTATCTCTAATTTTCTTGAAGAGATCTCTAGTCTTTCCCATTCTATTGTTTTTCTCTGTTTCTTTACATTAATCACTGAGGAAGGCTTTCTTATCTCTCCTTGCTATTCTTTGGAACTCTGCATTCAAATTGGTATATCTTTCCTTTTCTCCTTTGCCTTTTGCGTCTCTTCTTTTCCCAGCTATTTGTAAGGCCTCGTGAGACAACCATTTTTCCTTTTGCGTTTCTTTTTCAAGGGGATGGCGTTGATCATTGCCTCCTGTACAATGTCACGAACCTCCGTCCATAGTTCTTCAGGCACGCTGTCTGTCAGATCTAAATCCTTGAATCTATTTGTTACCACCACTGTATAATCATAAGGGATTTGATTTAGGTCATACCTAAATGGTCTAGTGGTTTTCCCTACTTTCTTCAATTTAAGTCTGAATTTGGCAATAAGGAGTTCATGATATGAGCCACAGTCAGCTCCCCGTTTTGTTTTGCTGACTGTATAGAGCTTCTCCACCTTTAGCTACCAAGAATATCATCAATCTGATTTCAGTATTGACCATCTGGTGATATCCATGTGTAGAGTCTTCTCTTGTGTTGTTGGAAGAGGGTGTTTGCTATGACCAATGTGTTCTCTTGGCAAAACTCTGATAGCCTTTGACCTGCTTTGTTTTGTACTCCAAGGCCAAATTTGCCTGTTACTCCAAGTATCTCTCGACTTCCTACTTTTGCATTCCAGTCCCCCGTAGTAAAAAGGACATCTTTTTTGGGTGTTAGTTCTAGAAGGTCTTATAGGTCTTCATAGAACTATTCAACTTCAGCTTCTTTAGCATTACTGGTTGGGGCATAGACTTGAATTACTATGATACTGAATGGTTTGCCTTGGAAATGAAGAGAGATCATTCTGTCATTTTTGAGACTGCATCCAAGTACTGCATTTCAGACTCTTTCATTGACTATGGTGGCTACTCCATTTCTTCTAAGGGATTCTTGCCCATAGTAGTAGGTATAACATTTATCTGGGTTAAATTCTCGCATTCCAGGTTCTGGAAATGAAAGAGCTAATCATACTGAATATGAATTTTAAGTTGTCTTTGGTAACATAAATTGCCTTTCAAAAAATCCTTTCCTAGTGGATACAATTGTCAGCATTATAGAAGGTAGCCAACTTCCAGTGTCTTATCAGGAAAAACATTAGTCATCTGAGGCTATTCAGAAATTTTGCATACCTTTTCTATGTTTTGATAATGTACATATTTGAATCTTTCTTTTCCAAAGAATTAAAAATCTACATTTCCCAGTTTCTTCTGCAAGTAGGAAACCACCAGTTAGAGTCATTAAAATGAAACTTGGATCAGAAAAGAATTCCATGTGAGAAGTGGTTAGACAGAGGACTTCATTTTTGCTGGTGCTGGAGGAGACAGAGTTTGTGATTCACGGTACAGGATGGCAGGAGCTCCCTCAATAGGACAGTTCTAGAGCCTTGCAATAGATCTGTTTTGTTACACAACTTAGAGTCTGTTTCTGCAACTATGCTAATTTTCTGAGTAGTTTTTTAATGTTTTATTCCTTTTAAATTGTCTATAGTAGATTTTGTTGTCTGAAATTAACATGATAGAATCACAAAAAACAACAAATATCATCTTTCAAATTTTTGCCAGTCTTATGGACAAAATGAGTTTCATTATTATTCACGTATTTAAAAAATAACTTTTTCACATCCTTTAGAGGAATTAAGATTTGAAAGTGGTATTATCAGATCCACTGTTTTGCCCAGGAACAAGATGGCAAAGCCACAATGTCTCCAAACTTTTATCATTACTTTAATAGCATTATTGCTATTATGAAATCATTCTGAGCACCTCCTTTAAAACTGAGGTGCTTATATTACTTCTATCTATGATATAAGAGATTTACACCCACCTTTAGAATTTTCAGGGAGACATTTTTTATAAAATCATTTATAAAGAATTCCAACTCTTCTTTGTTGTACCAAATACAATATTATAATAAGTATACCAACGTGAGACCATATCACCTATTGCTGAAGAACACAGTCAAATAATCCTTCCTCTTTGTTACCTGATTAAATCTTTCTACCAAAGTTATGTATATTTACTAAGCATGCAGAAAGGTAAGGTATGTTAGTATAAAAATCAGGAAATACTGCTTAGTGTTCAGTGGTGCATAAACCTGATATTTTCAATGGTAAAATCAACTTCTCATAAAGCATGAAGTAACCCTATAAGATATATGCTGCTTCCCCTTAGTTGTATGTGCAAACATTTTCAGAAGGTCCAGTTAAATTAATATTTACTAATTATAAGTAGTATTTTAAATTAAATAAATGAACTAGTATTTTAATCAGCTCAGGCTGCTATAATAAAATGCCATAGGCTAAGTGGCCTAAAACAACAGAAATTTATTTTCTTACATTTCTGGATGATGGAAAGTTCCAGATCAAGGTGTCTGCAGATTCATTCCTTCTTGGCTTACAGATGACTTCTTCCCCACTGTGTCCTCAACCGGCAGAGAGAGAGAAACTCTGGTCTGTCATCCTGGTCTTATAAGGACATTAATTCCATCATAGAGTCCCCACTTTCATGAGTTTGTCAAAACCTAACTACTTTCCAAAAAGCTCCTTCGAAACACAATAATATGTGGATTAGGGCTTCGACATACGAATTTTGAGGGAACACAAACATGCAGTAAATAGCAGCTAGGTTGTAG